>VZTV01076943.1:18973-36817 GCA_013400875.1 Anhinga rufa
GGCCGGGGTCCCCCTGCCCGACCGGCCGCCGCAGGAGCTCCCGGGCTCCCGGCAGAGGCGGGACCGGCTCCGCAGGTGGCCGGGGCGCCCCTCGGCTCCCGCCGGGCACCCGCGGCTCAGCCCGGCCCTCCCGCCCTCGGCCGAGCCTGCCTCCGCACCTCGCCGGAGCTCACCTGTCCCCGGGTCACCTTTGCAAGCGGAGGGGCCGGGAAAGCTGCCCTGCCTCTGCCTCGGGGCTTTTATGAGCCACCGGGGGGGCGGCGGGAGGAGCGCCCGGGCGGGGACTCTCCGCTTCGGCCAACGGGAGGCTGCTTCTCCCCGCAAATGCCCAGATTGCACAGATTACATCATGGAGAGCTGCCTGCGCTTCAGTGTAAAAGTCTCCTCCTCGCGTGAAGGCGGCTCGGAGGAGAGCTGGCAGGCAGCAACAGGTCCGTCCGTGGGGGCAGCGGCGCCTGCAGCCCTCGGGGAGGGGGCAGCGGCGAAGGAGCTGCCCCCAGGAGCGGGGACAGCCTGCGGGGGAGCCGGCGAGATTCCGCCCGTGCTTCGGCCTCAGCAAAGACCTGCGCGTTTTGCTTTGTGGATGGAAGTCGCTCGCTATCTCCCCGGAGCAAACCCTGAACAGCCTGTTCTTTCCGTCCTGCCATAGTGTCCCTCGGCCTCTGGTGCTCGTAACCCTCTGACTTCCCAGCCCCAGGCACGAGCCGAGTTCCACCCCAACTTCTCAGCCTTTTTATCATCCTGGGTTTGGAGCTCGCACAAAAACCCCAGCCCTCCATTTCTTCCCAGAGATACCGAGCTGAACTGCCGAGTCAGATCCGTTTGGTTCTCTTACGTTCCCAGAGCAAGGAGATCAGACAGTTATTCCCTCGAGAGTGCCACAGAACAAATGGCTCGCCAGTGAAAACAAATTTATTTCCTCACCTTTACATCCAGGAACACACATATGTTTCTGACTTTGACTGGAGGGTGTCAGCTGGGATGGATTTGTGTTGCGCCTCTTAGATCGCAAACACACAGGCTGCAGGCATCAATTCTTCAAGATCGCCCTAGATCGCCCTAGGTGGTCAGTACGTTGAGCTTTGACTTGTGGTATATCCTGTGCACAGGATGTATTATCGTGATACCAAAGGAAAAAGAATAATTGATTGTAACATCAATTAGATAGAAATCAAAACGGTCCAGAGTTAAAGGCTTGGTCTAGGCAATGCTTGAGATCCACATTCAGATCTGATGTGGGGAATTTGCTGCCTGCTATGGACGGATCTCCTGTGGGTAAATACTGGGCTCTTAAGATCTGGATCTAAAAGCAGATGACATGAAGGGAGCCCATTTTCAAGTGGCCCTGGATGCTATTCAAATTACAGCATGATTAGAATAAAGCCAGGTGCTCCGTTTCCAACTCTTTCCTTTTTTTTTTTCCTGTGTTTCATTGTGGATGATGGGCCAAATCCTTTGGCTGGCTTACATCAGCTGAGAATCTGACCGGCCACTGCGACACTTTTGTTGTCGCCTAAGATAAAAGACGGTTTTGAGCAGAATGTACCTGTGTGTCGCCAGGAATCAGTGAATACCCTGGGAGGCTCAAACACTGATCTCTTGAAGGAGGAGATGGAGATTGAGCAGTACCCAATGACCTTGCAATGCATTAGTCACAGCACAAAGAACGTAGACTTGTGTATGGGTAAAAGAAGATGTTACAGCCTTGCTAGTGCCTGGCCTTGAGCATGTGTCTGTGAGACGTTTTCATTCAGGAGCCAAATCTGGAAGCCTTTGCTCTGGCTTTCTCCAGGCAAGGCAGGAATTTGGGAGAAACGCGAAAAGGACGGGAGCTGAAACTGTAAATGGCATCTTAAGGAAAATGCTGAGGGGCGCCTGAGCCCCTCCAGAACACACATCAAAAGTTCAGTGAGACTTGGGTACCTAATTCCCTCAGAAGATCCTACCAGAAAGGAAACCCAGAGTAAGGGACTGAGAGCAGTGCTTACAGCTGTTATTACACCAGCTGGATCTCTTCATCCTTAATTTTCCCTTTACTTCATTTGCTCAGCAGGACTCTCCCAATTTGCCCTCCATTCAGTTTTAACGTGGTAACTGCTGCTATCCCCTGGCCCAGAGCTGCAGCTTACAGACCATCTTTGATTTTCCTCCGGCTTCTGCCTTTGAGTCCTCTTGAGTCAAGTGGAGAAAGGCCCCACTGGGGTTAAAGAAATGGGCCATGAGGAATGATGGAGAATAAACCCTCCGGCTGCATATCTACGAAGAGCAGCCATTTTGCAGCGGCGGCGAGTCCACAAGCGACAACAAGTGTACAGGCACTGCCTGTTTTCCTGAGAGCTGTAACCTCTTCTTTTAGAGATATCAGGCAGGAATTTGTACGCAAATCCTCTCTGTGCCATCTAACCAGTAATTTTGTCCAGCAATTTCAGCTGAGACTTCAGAAACTTGATTTGCAAAGGGATCCGAGTTGGGAACATGACGTGTACCTGTGTCAAGGCCAAACCGTCTCAAGCCTGAGCTACTCATTCCAAAGATGCATTTCAAATGTAGGGCTTACTGCGAGGAGAGACCTGGAAACTCACTGCGTCCACGGCAGATTCGTTCTCTCTGGCTTTTCCACCTTGGGAAACTCCTCTGCCTCGCTAATTTGCATTCTAGGTTCGTTTCAGTGGAAGAGGGGATTGGACAGATTTTTTCTCGTGGAGAAAGTCTGGGGTGAACTTAGAAGCCACAACAGGAAAGGTCACTGTTTTATTTAATTATTTCAAGTTGTTTTCCACCCCCTACACAGAGCAGCCCTCGCGGCTCGGTAATTAGCAACGAAGCGAAGGGGAAGCGAGCTGGACTTTGGCCCCAGCTGACCTGATTCATACAACATGTCTGATTAATGCACCTGGTCACATGGCAGCTGCCAGCGACTTGTTGCTGGGCATCCAGAGGTTTCCAAGGGAACCGCTCCTTCTCCTGCCGATGCTCCTCAACAAGCGCGGGAGAGCGCAGTTTCGGAGGGCCTGACGCCCAGCCGGGCGGAAGATGGGAGCAAAGGTATACGGAGAAAGACCCAAAATAGAAAGTGCCTGCACTGAATTTAGTGATGCTCCGCAGCAGAGCGGCTCGGACAAAGCCCTCTGAGCAAAGCCCTGCGGTGCGTGCTCGAATCCCCGAGCCACGGGACTGCCTCTGCTCAGCCCTCCCCGCCGTCCTCTCCTGCACACCCTCCCTTGTGCACGCAGCCGTAGCTGCTGCACACCTATCCCAGCCCACGCAGGCATCGCTCATGCACAATCCCACATACGCCCCATCAATCCAAAGACACATCACAAACAAAACAACAGCTACGTGCTAACAGAGACACGCTCCCAGCCCCCGTGTATTTTCCTCTTTTCGCAGAGGAGCTCTAGCAAACATTTGAGACCCCTTTCCTGAGGTGTGTTTAAAAACTCTCTTTCATATTACAGAGACCTTTACAGAGAGAGATCCAATCCCCTAGAAAGCTTTCCACCACCGCACGCACAGATCCAGCCTACCTATGTGGACTGGCACAGAGCTCCCACGTAGACCAATCTCATCTCCCTCCCCCAAATCCCTCTCCCGCACACGCAGCCAGAGTGCTGCCTACACACAGGCATGGCGGCTTCCACGTACACAGCCGCTCTTCACACCTCCCCTCTAGACACACGTCCTTACACGTGCACACACTCTGCACTACTGGCAGGCATCTCCCTCTGCGCACACACTTCTGCAGGCTTACACTCACGTCCTTGTTTGTAGACGTTCCTGCCTGCTTGCACACAGATGGAGACACCCTTATGCATGTGCACACACACTCACACTTTTATTCCACGCTCCCCGCAATCTGCACGCTCACCCCCAGCACGTGGCCAGTGACGCACGACTCAGGATTGCTTCCTGTGCGTGCACCCGTAAACGTACATTCGGTGTCCACCAGCACACCCCAACACCTCTGACAGAGACTTCTGCTAGCGTGCACCCCCTCCTCCCTTCTCCCCTTCCTTGCAGCTGCAGGGGTTGTATCTGCGTTGTCTCACAAGCCTAGCATGTGCTATACACATGTACATAGGCCAGCAGTTCTTGGCAGTAAAAATAAAGTCCCTAAACTAGCAAACGCAGTTGACTTGGCAAGCAGTACTGTTCTGTAATATCAGTCTTCCAAATATATTACGCAGTCTTACAACAGCCTGTCTTTCCTCTTTTCCCTTTCAGTATGATGGAGGGTGTATATCTGCACTGTGTACTCTCACAGTAACTTCCCAAGCTTGTTAACGCTGCTCCAGATCTGTTAGTCATGGGGTAAGCATTAGCTGCAACGAGGCTCCAGAGGTTGTTAGTGCTGTGCCAGGAGACCTTCCATTCAAATCTCACATATGCCTGATCCTTGGCAGCAAAAAGGCAGCTTCATTCAACTGATTTTTCTAGAGCAACACTGATTTATCCCCGCTGACACAATGGTTTGCATTGCTGAAGGACATGAACACTCAGGGGAACGTCTCAAACATGCTCGGTTTCCTCACACCCCTTACCTTCCAAAATCTTTCTCCTTTTTCCTGGGAAGGTAAAGCACCCTCGCTAACCCTCTGGATCAAACTGCTTTCCGGAGGTGCTTAGCCACTACCTTCTATCTAGTCTTCCAGACTAGAGCATGTGCCTGCAAGAATATAAGATGTGAATGGCTTCATGTAGCAAACTGGATTTCCATGACGGAAGAGGATGATTCAAAGGGCCTGGTTCCTCTGCCTCTTAACTCAGTTTTACACCACACCAGACCATTTGATACAGGGGGTGTACTAGACTGAGAAGAAATGTTATTTGGACTAAGCTCAAAGGCTTCAGCGAGTGGAAGCATGTTCAAAACTGCATATAAGAGTCTAAGTTAACAATGCAGCCAGGAAGATACAGCTCCATGGAAGGCAGAAAAGGCTACGAACGAACAACTGCTTGTTAGAGCCAAGGTCTCTGTATGAGCGTACGTAAGGAATCAGGCACGTTTGTGTCAGGGCGAGCTGTCTCTCACCGTGTTCAAATTATGTGTGTGAGCATGCATGCCTGCGGAAGTACAAGGCTATGTTTATGTGTAATGAAGACACTTTTAATGAGGTGTCTGCAAAAGGCACAATCAAGTAGCGGCAGAGTACGTTCATGCCTCAGGGGAGAGTGTGGAAGCCTATCTCCCTGCCTTTATCTCTGTGTTATATTAAACCCCGTGTGCATGTACTTGAACTTGTGACATTGAGACCATCACAAATATAATGAGGAGAAAGAGGTCATTCAGACAAACTTGCCTGTCCTTGGTTGAGTTTGTCTCAAGCAACAGACTTTCAGCTGCTGAAGCAGTTAAAAGGAGAATATTGTAAAAATAAAGCCCGTGCTAACTGGGTAAACAAGAAGCTTGAGAAGTGGATCTGTCAGGGGCTAGAGCAGCTTGTAAGCAGAGGTTAAAGGAAAAAAACAAAATAAATAAAAACAAGCAGAAGAGCAAACAAGAACACTGGAGGCAGTATTTTCATAAGCATTAAAAGTAGAACCTATGTTCCATTTTCAGAAATGGTTTTAACACTTAGAAGTCAAAATCATATGACCTTTCAAAAAAATCTGGGATTCTATGTCCCTTAAATATTTTAGATGCTGTATCTCACAGTACGAGAAGTCGGTGCCCCAGTGAAATTACCAGGCGAGTTTAAAACAAACAAAAAGAAGTGCTTTTTCACACAGCACATAATTAAATTTTGGAGCTCATTTGCCACAGGATATTGTGTAGACCAAAAGTATAAATAGGTTCAAAAGGTTTTAGACGAGTTTATGGAGGCTTGGTCTATCAGTGGCGATTAAACTTAATAGTCTGGATGCAACGTCCAAGCAGTCCTCGCAGATTGCTAGAAGCTACAGAACTACAGGTAGGAGAGGCTTTATTCTTATATACCCTTGTACGCTGTCCTGAGTATCTTCCTCTACTCACTACCAGGGCTGGTACACCGGGATAAGGGTGCGTCTGCTGTGGATA
The DNA here is from genome assembly GCA_013400875.1 of Anhinga rufa. Taxonomy (NCBI): domain Eukaryota; kingdom Metazoa; phylum Chordata; class Aves; order Suliformes; family Anhingidae; genus Anhinga; species Anhinga rufa. The sequence continues at coordinate 24,993 of VZTV01076943.1, forward strand.
ACTCAGACCATGTTTATATTCCTAAACATACCGTGAATCACTGATTTAGGCTTTCAGAGGGATCTTAATAATCAATCATTTAGGAACCCTGATCCTTAGCGATCCTCATCTTATTTATTCTGCTACAAACTAGATGCTGTTGCCCCTAGATCCTAACAGAATTACACCTCTGTGGAATTCACCTCATATGGTGAATCCCAAACAGTTAATTTAGGGTCATTTAACACTGCATTTGAACCCAGTGTTCCCTCTGCAGAGAGATTCCAGAAGAAGGTGGCGAAAACAAGGCTTTAGTTGGCGCAAGAGTACATATTACTGTGTTAACAAGACGGTCTGATTCAGATCCCACCACACTGGTTAGAAGGAAATTCAGAAGACATGCGGTCATTGCGCTTTGAAGAGATTTTTCAGGCGATGTTGCTCCACGTGCCCATCCCAGGAGAAAAGTAAACTGCGTATGAGGAAAGGCGTAGAGGCAAATTCTGCTCCCACATGGAGTGGTGTCGGTATGGAGCATCTCCAACAAGCTGACAGATGCTTAACTAGTGCAGAATTAGGCTGGCAATTAGTGAGCACAGTGCTGATCGGAGAGGCTAAGTCCTGAGAAACTCCACTGATGTGGGCAGAATTACCATAAACTGATACTAATTCGGAACCGACTGGGACTGCCAGAGGCAAATGGCAATGCTTGGTCACCGAATGGCTAAAACAGAGAATAGTGGCCCGTTGATGTCCGTATGTCTTGTAGTACTTCGCTTCTGGCAGTGGACAATGATGCTTCCGAAGAAAGACATGCCCCTTCCAATATACACGATCAAACGTCCAGTGATTGTTCTCTGTGTGCGCATGTATGAGTTCCTCTTACAGGGCTTCCCGGAGACCGTATTGGTCCAAACCGCAACACGCCTGTTCTGCATATATTCATGTCCCTTCCTCATTTCTCTTCCCCTTCTACTCTCATCCATATTTCTTCTCTTCTGCCCTTCTCTTCCCCTCTGTCTCTGTCCTACCCTCCCTGCACCCCACTCCAACTCAAACACCCAAGCCTTTTTTTGGATGAAAATGATGAAAAATAAACCCCTTGTGAGGAGCTGCAGTGTGTGCTCTGCCAGAGAGCGGTCTTATTCATTAAGGTAATGGTCTTGTATGCATTTGGGCATGTTATCAGTAACACTCCAAAGGGAAATGGACTACTTAAACCTATTATATCACTGCTTTATTCACCATGTGCTGCCATTTACCTCCTACATGATGCTGGGTTCTAATAGCACCAGTTCTGAGAAGCCCTGCACATTAGCCACAAGCAGCTCATTAATCCAGTGTTTTCATTCTTGCAAAAAAAATGGGCTCCAACCACATGAGAGCTCAGATGCTGAGCGCTCAGCCAAAAACAAAACAGCTTTGTTGTGCCAGCAGGTAGCCCCAAACAGAACAGCACTTTCTGCCGATGGGGCACGGAGCGGGTCCTTGGGCTTGGGGGACAAGGGTGTGCATCGGGGAATGGGACAAAGCTGTCAGCCAGCAGCTGCTGCAGGGAGACTTGGAGAACCTGTCTAGCCTTCACTAGAATCAGGTCCTGGCTGGGGATGCGGCCCCATCCCAGGATATCAATTGTCCCACACACAAGAATGAAAACGGAAGGCATCTCTTGAACTCCAGCGTGGGGAGTCTGTGATCAGACTGGGGATTGGCAGAATTAATTCCAAGTAGGTACGACAAGATCTTCCTCGAGGGCCCCTGAAGAAAATTAAAGGCCCCATGTCCCAGCCCCAAGCCACAAATCCGTGAGCCTTTTTGCTTCTCCGCAAACACACAGCAGTTGTGGCATAAAAAAGCAATCACATCTGCTTCATCAAAGAGAAGAGCCCTGCTAAGGGCCCAGGCTTTCTCTCCCCAGTCCCCTGCTTGCACCATGCTGAGGAGGCAAGCTGCTCCATCTCCTGGCTGACTGGGCTCCCTGTCCAAGCCCCTCTTTATCTCAGGGCACAGCTCATTGGAGAATGGTGCAGGTGTCTCCAAACATGATTATTTCTGCTGAAACCTCCAAGGCTAACAAACAAGCCCTTCTAACTGGGAGATGCGCGGCTCGTGGACAGCAGCTCACATAAAAACAACCGCTCATCCGTGTGGGAATAATAGTCCATCTGTGTCCACAAACGGCACGGTCCAGAAACAAGGGGCAACATTTTTTCATGAGTGGGACAGCAGGAATCTGGGATCTGTTCTTCTAGGACACCTTGGCCACTTTTTCCTGCCTTATTTATCAAAATAGCTGCTGCTCCCTGGCTGCAGATCCCTGCTTTCCTACAGAACAAAGAGACATACAAAGGCCTTGAATCTGACCGGGGTCACTGGTAGAAACAGGAGCGGAATCCAAGAGCTACCGCTGTATTTAACAACCCCACTCTGAGCCCTGCCTTCTATTTCAGTAATTCTACTTCAACTACAAGCTCAGTCACAGCTCCGCTATGTCATGGCCATCGTCAAACCTTCAGCTCTCCTTTTCAATCTTATGGAAAGCTGTTGCAGAGGCAGTGAGAACTAGAGATGCAGATGTTGGTCTTTACAACGTACAGCATCTTGTTAACGCCTGTGCTCCCCTCCTAGCCAGAGATCCCTTTCCCAGCTGGAAAGAAGGGTGGAGATGCTGCTACCCATAGAGGAAGGGGAGCTGGATGTAGGATCCAGCTCTGGAGATACTGTGGGGCAGAATTAACCACAAGAGACAGTCATCAAATGATGGATCTTCTCTGATTCAAGATCCCAGCTGCTGCTTCTGGTCAGCAAGCAAGCCTCCAACCCCTACCTGCCTACCAGCCATGCACAGCTCTGTCCCACTCCCGAAGTCCTCCCAGAGTCACTGGGGTGCCTGCACTGCTTTATTTGAGATGGCTTAGTGAAAAATCTAAGCAGGGAAATAGGGCTTAGAGGTGTGCAGTTGAATTAATTTCTGCTGTTGGGCGAGGACACGAATGAAATGGGAGGCGAGGGGTAGAAGGCTGCTGCTGGCAGAAGAATTCCAGGCTGGCTGGGCTATCAGCTCTGCCCAGGAGAGCCTACAGCCAGACAGTTCAAACCACCCAGGGAGACCAAGGCTGATAAAATACCTACTGCCAAAAGGAAATGTGATTACAGGCCTGATCCTGTGCCCTGCCTGCTTCAGTGTGTCTATGCAGAATGGCTCACATTGAGTGCAAAGCTGAGAGGCACTTACAGAGGCATTTAGTCTAACACAAAACATCCTCTTGGGGCACAAGGGGGAGGGAGCAAGGCTGGGCGGACTCCTCTCCATTGAGCTCAGCTTCACTGAAATCAATACGTTATTATGGTAGCGACTCCAGCCCTTAATATTCTACCTCTGAACACTATCATGTTTGTGTTGAACGAGGAAGACTTTGGCTAGACACCAGGGAAAATTCTTTGCAGTGATAGGGACAATTAAGCCCTGGAACACAGCACTGGGAAGGGGATACAACTTCCAGTGCACAGGTTTTAAAAAGAAATTCAGACAAAATTCTTCCAGAAGGGATGTGAGGCAGGGAGGGAGCCTTAGGGCAGCAGGATGGGGCTTCTGCTCAAACCTATTTCTGGTCTTGTGAAACGGAGTTAGAGCAGGTTTTACGGAGCTGTACGATCTCCTGATGGCTCTTTGAACAATACAGGTGACCAGCCCCAGCTTCAGGCTGTCTCTCTGCCCCTCTTTCCTACTTCTCCAGTCCTTAGCTGAAGCTTACCTGCTAACTGACATGCAAAACAAAACTGCAAATCCCCTCTCCCACACCTCTTGCATGTCTCCGTCTCTCACTGCCCCACCTGAGGCCTGTTTTCTCTTTTCATGCTTCTAATGAAACTAAGTGGCTGCAACCAGAAAGTTTCCACTTTCTGCCTCCGGGCTGATTACTGCAGAGCTGACACAGGCAGCATCCTGCGCCGGAGCCTCTATGGATGGGAACCCTCAGGGGAGGGGATAAAGTAATGCTCCGTGCCCTCTGCTCACCAAGCACCATTAGAGTACTGACTGCCTAACCCGGCAACCTAAGAGAGCAGGACCTCACCAGCCTGACTTCTGGGGACAAGGTCTCTGGAAAACATGTGCTAGTGCACGGATGCGTGATATCCTCTGCAGTCCTTGATACCGGGCTTCAGAAAAGAGTAAGTAAAGTTCTTTTATCAGCCATGCTGCAGCAAACTTGGCTGGTGCTGCTAAAGGGGAGCTGGTCTCACTTGCTATTTTTGTGTGTACTTAATACTGTCTAGAGATGCTTCTCCACATCCCTGGTGGATGGAGACTGTTTATGCCCTCAGCGGGGACAGAAGAAGCAGCTGTAAGGTACTGGTCCATCTCTCCAACCCCTTCTGCCTAGCCAACCTCACCTTTGAAAGCTGGTGAGGGAAGAGTGCACCACGAGGACCAGCTCAGGCCCTGGCTTTCCTGCTGACGAGGATTTCTACTAGATTTCCAAGCATTAAGGCTGAACTTTTCTAGAGCAGCCACTGGCTTTCTGCCTGGCCAGAAATACTGAGGTTGAGTAAGCTGAGCTCATTAGGATTTCCAGATGACCCAGACACCCTGAAAATCGCACTTACTCGGGTCTCAGGAAGCAGGCTGCTGCCTTGTTATTCCCCCTCCATCAGTTCAGGAACCGTGAACGCATGCTCAGAACTTGGATCCAGGTAAGGTCAGTGGCAAAGACCTCCATCAAACCCACCATGTGTTTCTCAGCAGTCCGAGCACTAACCAGTTCATCATGGACAAGGCTCACATGCCTATTGCTCCTGGCCCTGCTCCTGCAGGCTGCCCCTTGTGAAACTACTCCAGATTTCTCCTTTAGCCCACGTGCTTTCTTCCTGCACGTGGATCAAGGGCTTCACAAACAACATCCTGACCCTTTGCAACTACAGCCCTGTTCTCGGGCTGGACTCTGACTCGGATCAGGGACGGTTGATGCCACATCGCCTGGGCCTCTCAGAGATGGCTCTTGGGTTATGCTCTTGCACCTTTGAGTTCCTGGCTGCTCCTGGAAATCCAGGTCTGTAACAGCAGGGCTCGGTTACCCTACGTATCACCTTGCTGACATGAGCGGAAAGTAAACAAGATTCTGCTCAGCGCTGCGGAGACCAACTGCTCCAGTGTTGCCTGGCAGATGGGGCCCAAGGGGGAGACCATCTGTTCCTCACTGAGGCCCTAAATTTCTCCCTGCAAGATCCTGGGCTGAAGATACCCAGCTGAGTTCAATGGGCACAGAGGAGCAGCCATGACCTTGATTGCTACTTCAGTCCTTGGTGACTGGGCATCTTGCAGAGCTGAGCCAGGGCTCGGACCTCGATTCCGTGGGCTGTTGGATTCCTGCAGCATTCCTACTCCCTATGTTAATTTTTTTTTCCTCTCTCTCCATATCTCCACCCTCTTTTCCTCTCTGCAGTCCTTCCCACATGGGTGCAATGCTTTGGTACAGTACGTGTTCCCTGTTGTAGAACTGGGCAGAGGCTGTGTGGTTCCCCAGCAGCCCTCACAGCTTCAGCTAACTCTGCCCTCTACCCACACCACTCCCCTTGTCCAAAAAAGCACAACCGCCCTGCGCAAAGGCCGTTTGCCTGGTACCTGGCTGTTGACAGTTCATCTGGCTCCTCCAGCACGTTCTGGTGACACTGGAGGGGGTTAAAAAGAGGCACAATGGGGAGGTTGCAGAAAGGCTGTTAGAGCTGAGGGAAGGGGCTGGCATCTCGGGGAGAGAAGGGGATGACATCCAGGGAAGGCTGGAGAAGGAAAGAGCAATCTGCTGATAGTCAGCATGTCTGAGAAGCTGGGAACATATTGCATTAAACCAACAATAACACCTTGAACAACAGGGTGGTAGTTTCCATCTGGCCTTGTGCTGAGCTTGGTCTCTCTCATTTCTTCCCCCCTGCAGCCAGGGAATCTGATGCATAGGGTTGGCCACGGGTCACCCAGCAAGGCTGTGGCAGAGCAAGGATGAAGCAGAAGAGCCTTATAGTGAGAGCAGGGTGCTGAGAAGCAGCAGCGCAGCCTCTTGACTCTCCTTTCACCCCAACTAGATCCTCCTTAGGCTTGGGAGGTGGGAAGGCACTAGAGCTCTTTGCTTAATTAGTAGCAACAGCTGAAGCACTTGAGAAACAAAAGCTCCTCTCTCTCTCTGCCCCACTTTTACTTGGGAGCCAGGGGTGGGGAGCAAATTGCTTGGAAGCCAGAAAGCACCCTGGATCTTGTCACCATGGCTGCACAGACACAGCCTCCTGTTATCTCCAGAGGAACAAAGCCCTCCTCCCACCCTCTCCTGTCTCAGCTGGAGCTGATAAAAGAAGAAATAAACAAAACAAATAATAATAATAAAAAAATACCCCAATCCAAGCCAGGAAATAAATATCCAGGGAATAAACCAGCCTTCTACAAAGCATATTTGTTTCTGCAGTGGTTTTTGGGTTGCTAGAGAGCTGAAGGACTCAAATGGGCATTTCGGGTTATAGAGTCCATCTCAGTAACACCAGGATTTACAAAAATGCAACTGGGGAACATCCCAGATTGCGCCATTTGCTTGAGAATAATGATCTCTAGCGATATATACCTAATCGTATAGTTCAGATTTATTTTTTTTATATATATATAGGGATGTGTGTACTATTAACATGATTATATATCATTTTTATATCTTCTTGTTTGGAACCCACAGGGATCACATCTGTAAGAGTGGGAGTCTTGCCTCTTCTGTCTCCGTACTGCACCATGTGCAGGGAAAGGCACCGGAGGCAGCAGCAAGCGAGTGAAGTAGCAGAACTAATCAGCTAATGCAGATTTTTGTGCTACCACAGTTAAACTGCTTGTGGCACCTGGGCACCTCCGGTCTTCACTGCAGCATGGACAGGGCCTTTAGAAAGTAAACCACGATGAAAACCAAAGCGGGACTTTGTTGTTGTGTTTAGTTGCGTTCTCACAAGTAAAAGGCTAAAAATATGCCAAATAGCATAGCAGTGAAAACTAGCGACCTTATACTTGTATTTTGAGAGAAATTAGGGTTATTGTGGTTGCTCCAGATGGGCCTCCTGCATAAACTGGGTAGGTGATATCACTTGGTGCTTCATGCACCGAAGCTCTGACCATCTGGCTGAACACCAACATACCTTTTAGCAACATTCTCATTTTGGCTTGATGCCTTCAGGGCCACCTCCCTTCAACAGGTGCTATTTCAGTGCTGAACTGCACTTCCTGTTAAAAAAGGACAACTTATTTTTAGTGGGTATCTTTCCAATATCAGCTTCTGGCCACTGAATATTCTACTGTCCGTGTATGCAGGTCGGAAGCGGTATGTTTAAATCAACCTGTGAACTGCATAGGCCATTGGGGGTCAGAAGATGGCCCACAGAATGACTCGAAGTTGTCTTGGGGTTTAACAAAGTCATTCAAATGTGAACTAACAAATGAAGGAGAATAACTGATAATTCAAAGTTTAACTAGTTTTCTCCTTTTGGCACTGGCTGGCACACTCAGTTCTTTGCCTCACCCACTTTTTCCCTATCAGTAGTTGAAACTATAACACTCGTAATTCTAGCAAGAAAATGATGCCTTTGTAACACAATAAACATTTTGCTTAAATGATAAGTATTGTCTTTGCTTACAACTTTTTCTTGCAACTGCCAAAGAATATCAGGTTGTGTCCTTTGGTTCAAGAAGGCTGAAGAACACTGTATTAAATAGCTGGTTATGTCTTTCAACTTTTCCACACTTTATTTTCTCAAAAGACAATTTGATGAGAGCAGTTTCTGCCTGGGAGACTTGCAGGGAGTGAACTCTTGCTTTTAAACTTGCCTGACCTTCCTTTGCATATGGACTTACCTGGATAAAGTCATTTAGACCATGGCAACAGCTTGCTCAGCCCAGCCTACAAAGATCAGGCTCTTACGGATAGCTCTGAGCACACTGTTATTGCTAAACATGCTGCTCTCGTGTTCTGCCATTGCCAGATAAACACGAACGTCTGCATAACCACTGTAATAACAGCAATACTAATATTAATGATACTGGGGGGAGAACTGGGACTAGTCTCTGGTGCTCCTATTCTCCTGGGCAACTGTCTCCAGGACCTCTCTCTGAAGGCAGACAGACACTCATGTCTTTGAGAACCTGAGTTAAGAGATCTTTTTGAAGGACCTGGTGATTTTTCCCCAAGCCCACCAATCAATAAAGAACCAAGCATAGGATTTTGTAGCACATCAGCCGTTCAGGCTGGCTGTGGACTTCTGATGAACTTAGGAGGGGAAAGAAATGGCAAACGCTGGCCCGCACTGGGGATTGCAACCCAGGTCTCTGGGGCTTTACCACACTTATCATACCCTGCCTGCTGTGTGCTCCAGAAAAACCACCGTCCCTTTGCAATTTATTTTTGGTTTTACCAAGAGGAAGAGCAGTATCCCTGGGCCTGAGGTACAAGAAGTAAGTCCCTTAGTACAAAGGTCCCAGAGGGTCTCTGCCCCTCTTCTCCCCTGTAAGGTCGACAGGGCTTGCGCTAGTGCTCAGGTCAATGTGATTGTCACCCCTTTGCCTCGTAACCGGTTATGATTAAAGACCAGTTTCCAAGGATGCATGGCTGCGCTTTCGCATCCCTTGGTGTGGCAGAACTAGCTGCTAATTTTGTTTCTGCAGAGACAGCATTTGACCTCTCTGTCCCCCGCTGACCATGTGCCCCCTTTTATGTATTAGCATCACACGCTGGTTGGAGCGTCTGCCCCTCTGCTATCACTCGCGTACATACACCCCTCATCTCCCAGCACCCACCAACTCCCAGCATCTGTGCCACTTGCTTGGCCTCTTTTTCCTTTATGCTGCTCCCCTCCACAGTCGTGTGACTGCTATTGTGTGGTCCCTGCCACACAAAAGCTAGCCTGACCTAATTTAAATCAGTGCTATTGAAGCCGTTCTTGTTTTATCTCCCAGCACAAGGGCTGTGCTCCCCATTTCAGAGGTAGCAGAAATGAATGGCTAATTGGGGGGGTATTGTGCAAGGCTGTGTCGTCTCCCAGCCCTGATTGTCAGCTCTCCCGCTCGAAGGTGCTCCGAGCTCCCCTCTCTTGTAACAGCCATTGCAGGCTGCTTGGGGAGTGGAGGGAGGAAAAGGGGAGAATGGGACTCGGCAGCCATCGCGGCGTGTCAGGCAAACAAAGCAGAGCATGGCCGCCTCCAGCGCACTGGTGAAAAGGCTGGCTGGGGGAGGGTTCCCTTGTTCAGAAAGGGCAGATGCTGGTGATAATAGTAGAGAATATCCATCCTTCACCTCCAAACGAGCCCTCTGCTTTCTTTTTCCCGGGTATTTATGTGACAGTCCTTGCTGGCGCTGTGGAGACTGTCCTTGGGGAGGGGGATGAGGCAGAGGGGGCTCTCACAGACGAGCAGTGCTGCAGGGATGCTAAGTCTTGGGAGCAGAGGAAGTGGGATAGGTCAGGGCTGGAGGGGAGACTGAAATGCTGCCAGCCTCTTTGTCCTGCAGGGCAAATTTTGAGCAGTCACTGACAATGGATCTTTGTAAGAAAAGCAAGAACACCCCTGGGAGTCATTCCAGAAAGCTGCAACCAGCACGAAGAGGGAGCTTTGTCTGGGCCCTCAAAGCCAGAGTTGCCCAAGCTAGGAGGATCTAGAGCCCATGAGCCATCTACACAGTATGTCTCAGGGCTACCAGAGTCCAGCGCTGCCTTAACGAAGGACCAGCACAATATTTGGGAGTTCACACCAGCAGCACAACCTCTTCCATCTAATTTCTGCCTCTGCCTCCCACAGGTACCTTCCAAGAGTTTCCTCCCTGGGGCTGTCTGGTCTGCAGCTCTCCTTTCTCTACCAATCGCCAGACTGAAAGAGGTCTGTGGAAGAAAACAAAACCCGAAGCATTTGAATCTTTCCATTTATGGTCTTGGGTCACTTACAGATCCGCTTCCTCCTGCTCTAGGGAAGAGGACTTTGCCCCCAGCCATTGATTAGGCTTGCCCCCAGCACGCTCAGCTGACGCACAGTGCAAAGGTTGCTTCCAGAGCCCTCTCCTGCCAGCTCTGCCAGCTGCAGGCAAAGAGAGCAACACCGGGACGTTTAACAGCAACGTGAAGCAAACAAGTCCCAGGGCTTCGGGTTTGTCATGGACTTTAATGTAACGTTCTAATCCTTATAGCAAGTCGAATCAGAATAAAGTACTGGGAAGTCCTGGCGTTCAAAGACATGTGACAACCTCCTTTCTATCCCTTTTAGCCCCAAATCAAGAGATGAGCTACAAAATTATAAAATTAAAAGTAAGTTTTATTAAAAAGTGAGGTTCTTTTCATTTTCATCTGGGTCTATGATTAATTTCTCCCTTCTAAGCTTTTCTCTGCAGCCAGCAGAGCATGAAACACACTTCAACAAACAAAACAGAACAGGAAAAATAATCCTCTCATTACCACCTGATTCCAAGGGATGAGGTTTTACCAACCAAACCTGATTGCCGTGGGTGTATGAGCTGTTAACGCCTCATTAGGATAAAAGAAGAGGAACGAGCATATTGCTGGAACCACCTGGGATTGTCAACAGGGATTTTACCCAAAAACTCGGTGGTGGAAAACTCACTAGAGTGTGATGCTGGCATCACGTCACCCTGCTCCGTCCCATCCTCTCGCACAGCTCCCACTGCCTTGGAGCGGGGCTGGTGAGGCGAACGGGCCTGGCCCATCGTACGTTGGGGAAGCTGCATTTGCAGGGAGGGAAAACTTGGCCCCAGCAAAGGGAGACCGCCGAGGGCCCGTTCCTTTTGCTCAGAAAACGGCCAGTCCTCTTCCAGCTGGACGCTGAATGAGCGCGGCAGGGAGCTCCGCTCCCCGTTGCCACTATTCTACCGACATCTGGTGGCAGCCGCCTCAGGAAGAAAAGACGCTTCTTCCGAAGGGGCCCAGCGCCCAGCACGCCCCCTGAGCCCGGCCTCCCCGCCCGGCTGCGGGCTCGGCCGGCGGGCCCCGGGGCTGTGCTGGGGCCTGGAGGGCCAGGCCGGTCCCGGGCCTCCCGGCGGCCCCCGAGGCTCGGAGCAGGCCGCGAGGCCAGGCTGTGGGGGGAGCCCCTCCGGCTCCCCCTCGGCGGGAAGCGGCAAGTTCCTCCGGGGGCCGGCCCCTGTGTGAGGGGGGCAGCGCCAAAGGCAGCCGGGCACGGCCGGGGGACACCCGCCCCAGCCGCCTTCTGAGGCGAGGGGCCCTCTGGAAGCACTAATTACTCATTACCGCCAGCCGCCCGGGATCCCGCATGGCGTTTGGCAGCGTTTGGGGCAGGTTTTGCCTGAGGCCGCCCTGAGGCGAGGGGCGGGCGCGTCCCCGCCAGGCCGCGCCGGAGCGCGCGAACACCACGGGCCGCCTGCAGGGCTGCAGCAGCGCGGGTTTCCGTAGTGTAGCGGTTATCACGTTCGCCTCACACGCGAAAGGTCCCCGGTTCGATCCCGGGCGGAAACACCACGTTTTTGTTGGTTTTTTTTTTTTTTCTTCTTCTTTTTCTGTCTAGTTTTATTTCCCCACCGCCCCGCGGCGGCTCGGGGCCCCGCCGACACCGGGGAGAGAAGTAACGGCACCATGTCCCGCCCCACCGGGCTGCGCCCGCGTCCCGCCGCGCCCGGCTGGCGACCGCCGGGGTTCAGGTGGGTAAAACTTGCGGCTGGGCGGGGCGCTTCGCGTGCAGACGCGTCCAGGATTTGCTTTGAAATCAGTGGGAAATGGAGAAAGAAAAAAAATAATTTTTTTTTTTAATTAAAAGAAAATGAAGTGCTGCGTTGGCCGGGAATCGAACCCGGGTCAACTGCTTGGAAGGCAGCTATGCT
>VZTV01076956.1:0-10050 GCA_013400875.1 Anhinga rufa
GTGATTCTGTGATTCTGTGTAGTAAAAATGTAGTATCTAAGCGCCTCAAAAAGAAAGGAAATTTTAGTATAACATTTGCAACATTTTGTGATAATTTTATTTTAGAATATTTTGCTTTTTTATTAAAACTAACAAAAAATCCAAGTAATAAAAATACAATACCTGTCAATGGTTTTAGAAGGTATTAGTGTGATGTCTGTCACCAGCTCAACAACAGATGAAAATGCCGTAATAAGATCAACATATTACTAATGAGATAGAGTGGAGAAACGCAGGGGTCAGAGTAAGCATCCGGAGCAAACTCCACCATGTTCAGCAATGCATGTGTAAGTGACCGTCCATTTCAGTAATACAGACTCAAACCACTCCTATGACAGAAATCAAACTGTTTGCGGAGAGGGTTTAGAAACAATGTGCAAGAAAGAGTTTAAAGCTGTATCAGGTGAAACAAGGAGCATTTAGATATGAACACGCTTTGGTGTGACTGCTGATAACAAGGGAAGAAAACAACTCTCATGGGACAAAAGAGTGCTTCTGACTAGCCATGCGGTGAAGCTGTTCTTTATGGTCTGTCCTTGCAGTAGAAGGGGGTTTTAATGTTATGTAGCTCATGAGCTACAGAAGGTGGTATGTAAATGCAGAAGATGAGATTGTGCATAAAGTCACCTTCTTGTTCTGGTTTTAGCACCTATCAGGTCTGCAAGATGCCGTTCCCTAGTCTCATGATTCAACATCCACAGTTTCCTGAAGATAGGTATTTAAGTGCTTCATTTGAAGAACAAAAAGGTCACCTGTCTTTTATATCTGTTTATCCAGGATGCAGGAAGACCAGTTTTTTTTCTACCTGAGACTGTTTTGGCCTGAGACTGTTCAGCCTGCCTCCCATGAAAGTTTCCTAATTACCAGCCTCCAGGCTATATTGGACAGCATTCCTTCTCTCTGCTTCCTGATCAAACTGTTGCTTATGAAGGGAAAAAAAGAAGTTTTGTTTGTGAAAACAAGAAAACCAGAATGGGGGTCACAAGTTGCAGTCCCTAAAATGTAAACACTTCCATGTGTTCCAGGGACTGGAATCCCTGTATTCAGGTGAAAGCCCTGAGCACCAGACTTGCTAATAATGCTCGATTTTCTGAAACAATAAATCTCTGTTCTTTTTACCTTCACAGGCTACTTTGTCTTTACAGTAGCCTATTAACTGATTAATTAACCAATTAACTAATATTAATTAAAACATACTACCATCACATTAACTTCTTCAGACTGAGGAGGAAAACCAGCCTGGGCTTTCCACATCCTGCAAACATGATCTATAGAAGAACATCAGTTTAACCATTATCTCTTTGTCCAGTCACATTTTAAAGAAAACACAAAGAAAACCCCACCATTGCCTTTTGTACAGAACCTGAACATCCAGGCTTGTGTGAGGCGCGCTATGAGAACATCTAGGCAATGAAGCGTCTCTTGTAGGCTCAGGGGGAGAAGCATCCACTCTCTTCACCCAGTTGGGGTAGGATTGTGGATGAGTACAGATTGAGGCTGAATGTGCCTGGCCATGGGTGAGGGCAGAACGTGGGGCTGCTGTGACTGTGGATTCACCCTTTGAAGTAGAAGATTCACCTTTGAAATACTAAAGGCAAATGGGAAGTTTTAAGTTTCCACCCAAGATGCTTTCAGAGTTCACGTTGCTCCATAGTTGGGCAGCAGTTGAGCAGTAACATTTTGGATTATGAATTAGAATGCGGGCACCTCGTTGTGCTTCAGTGGCATTATAAGCCTCTGTGCTTTTCCCTCTGCATTACCCATAATGATGAATTTCTATTGCTATTATATAAAACAGCCTAAATTTTAACATTTGTGATTTGTTTCATGTAAATCTGTTTAGTACCTTATTAAGGGCATGATACTAACTGTTTTGCAGTCCCTTGACTTAAGTGAGCTCTGGATGAAGTACTACATTCTTATCCAATGACATTGTATCTCCAGATGCTATTTATAAATAGTTCCAGACATTCCATAAACAAAATTTGAATGATAACTGTTATTATAGCACGTTTGCTTATTTCATATGCTGTAGGAATGCATGCCAGTGACATTAGTTAGTGATTATCTTCATAGACAAGAGGCTTTCTGTTATCGCCAATCATGATTAGAGTCAAGAAAGAGCTGAGCTACTGTTACAGATCCTGCCTGCTGCCGCTGTGTTTTTGCGCATTTCAGATGTCATGATTAATCCTCCCTCCCCTTCATTCCCATAAATACATTTGAAAATGACTTACCAGTGATTGTGTGAGTATTTTAAGCTTTTCCTTTTGTTTAGAAGCTGCTGTTGCTATGCCATCATTTATATTACATTTTATTTAGGTGGGTGTTTGGATATGATTGGACAGTTTAATAGGCTCATCCCATTATGCACAGTGTTCTGGTGGCGCATGACCTCATTTCAGTTACCTGGCAATCGCTATACAAAAGAGAAATATTGGCTTCCACTTGGAAGTTGGGCAGAAATACTATCCTTGATGGCTCTGTGTGCTTACATAGTGCAAAGAAATACTGCGAAGGAAAGCAATTCAGCTCAGTTTAATTACCTTTGATTACTTTTGTACTTACGGGCAGAGAACAATTTTGTTGGTCATTATTTTTATTTACAGTTAATTTTTAGGTTTTATTTATGTATGGCATCCAGGTGCCTTCACTACAAGTTCCCAATCTTGTAAAGACTTATGCTGATGCTTAGCTAACAAATGTTAATTTAATATCATTTTAATGTTGCTATTCACAGTGACTGTTAAACAAGAATATAAGGTTCGCTTACTGTTGGTGTGTCAAAAGAAAACGCACAACTAGAACTTTGAAAAGCAATAGTAAGCAGGAAACTTCATTTATAGAAACTTTGTAGGTGAATTAGTTACAGATTTAAGCACATGCTTGTACAATATGAAAAGAATTTATTATATATTAAATATTCTTTTATAGTGAATTCAAGTTATCCTTGTATGATTTGTTGTATATGGCAAAAGTCTCAAATAAATTCTTCTGCAACTCAAGTGCAGTACTTGTATTTTTCATAATATGCTGTGGACTAAGTTTGCAGCCTGTACAGAAGTTGAACTGTATTTATTTCCATCCAGCAAAACTGTTTCATAAAGTTAACTGAAAAAACCCCAGACATTCAGGGGTGGATTTAAGTTGTGACTAGTAAACAAACTAATAACCTTAAAGTGAAGTTCATCAGTCTAGTCTTAAAGCATTACTATGCTTTTATTTTTTGGCAGAGTTTTTAGCACTGTGCTAATTTCTCCTCAGTCCAGAGGCAGTTCCCCACTAGCCCCATAGGCAAGATTCCTGTAGGATCAAATGTTTACAACTTCATTGGAATTACGAGTATTCATCTGTTATAAAAAACAGGCTCATTTTACATGTTTTGGTAACTGAGGGATGTGTCTTTCTCTAGGAGTAGCCAGGGATTCCCTTACACTTGGGTTCAGTCTGGGCTGCAAGTATTCTTTATTCTAGTTGTGGCAGTTGCCATTTCTGGATAAAATATTAGTGCCTGTGCTCCCAGGTCAAGGCTGGTTACTTGCAAATTACATTTGTCTGGTTTTTTTAATGTCCGTCCTGGGACTAATCATCTCTGAATTAGCTTCATTATCTTACACAACCCTTTGATGGAGGAATTAGAGCAGCTGTGAAGGAGCTGTAGTTTGGCACCCATTCCAACTCGCAATACTAACTTCTCTCCAATTTGCAATACTACTACTGCCTTTCTTTCAGTTCTTTATTTCAGTTCTAGATCCTCTTCCTCTGATGCAAGACAAGGTTAGTAAAGACTCTAGCAACAAGTTTCATCTTGTAATTCTGTAGTTTGTCGAAATTGTTCAATCAGCTTGATAGACCAGCATGGTATTTTTTGTTCCTCCCACCCGAGGTTGTGAACTTCTCTTTGGAACAGAGCAGGGAATGGAGCAAGTAAATTCCTTGTCCATGGGAAGACAGAATGGTACAGATTTGGCCATCATCTTGACCATATCTGTACTGTTTCTGAGGATGCTCTAAAGCCATCTTAAGGATGTCTCAGTATACATCAGCTCATTGCTGGCCCTGCTGCCAGACTTCTAAGACACTTGCAGTTCTCCAACTGCATCCACTCAGCGTACAGCACGCAATCTCTGGTGGGCCTTTGTCGGGTGGCTGTAAAGGCCCTTCTGTCTTGCCTTATACCATATTCACCTGCTCCATAAGACCTTCTGTATGACCTAAAAAAAGGGGTTCTCAGCCTGATGACTAAATCACAGTCTCTTTGTACCAGTACCCGGCAGAGGTAACCAGTTTAGGGGATCAGTTAGGTGGAATGTGAGAGAAGGATGAGGAAGTTCCCTCTAAAGATGTAAACAAGGAGAATGGTGAAGGCAGTGACAATAGGGGCAGCAACATCATCGTGGCCCTACTATCAGCATGTTAGCAGAATCAGCCAGGCAGCCACCCATCCACCCCCGCACTACCAGGGACTGCCTGCTTCTGGGAGAGATGACGTCCCTAGGAGATCTCCAGGAAGGACAGAGGTAGTAACTAATGCACGTAGATGATCCACAAATAACAGCAACAGCTCAGCTGAAACGCAGCCTGTCACAGGAACCTTAGGGATAGACCAGGCCATCTGGTTCTCCTTAGTGTACCTCAAGAGTGAAGCACCTTAACAGACTGGCCAAGACTGAACACAGATGGCTTTCCTAGAGAGAGGTAACATTAGCAAAATCCAGATCCAGGCTTGGTATGTAGAGGCAGATGTAAAATAAACACGCCTCTTTAGCCTGTGGAGATATTCAGATAAATACAGAAAACAATAAAAAAAAATTCAGGACCTGTAACCCTACTGTCTTCCAACCTTCCCCAAAAATTCAGTACAGCATCCTTTACCACACTCTGTAACAAAAGAAATGTGAGATCTCCCACGCTACAAATGAAAATAAAAAGAATTGTGGAATGGTTTGGGTTGGAAGGGACCTCTTAAAAATCATTTAGTCCAACCCCCCTGCCATGGGCAGGGACATCTTTCACTAGATCCGGTTGCTCAAAGCCCCATCCAGCCTGGCTTGAACATGTCCAATGATGGGGCATCCACAGCTTCTCTGGGCAACCTGTTCCAGTGTCTCACCGCCCTCATCATAAAAAATTTCTTCCTTATATCCAATCTAAATCTAAAGGGATATTCCATATCATATGATGTCATGCCCAGTATATTAACTGGGGGGAGTTGGCTGGGGGAGGCAGCAATCACAGCTCGGGGACCGGCAGTGTCGGTCAGCGGGTGGTGAGCGGTTGCACCGCTTGTGTTTTNCCCCAGCTACTTTTCTGCCAGGCAGCTTTCCCCAGAGCCTTCTCTTCTCCAGGCTGGACAATTCTTAGTTCTCCCAATTCTCTTAGCCTTTCTTCAGAGCAGAGGTGTTCCAGCCCTATGACCATTTTCACAGCGCTCCTCTGTACCTGCTCTAACAGGTCCATATCTGTCTTGTGCTGGGGACCCCAGAGCTGGACCCCTAGAACTGGGACTCCAGGTAGAGTCTCCCAAGAGTGGAGCAGAGGGGGAGAATCATCTCCCTTGACCAAGCCCAGGGCTGCAGGCTTGTACAGATCCACAAAGCTTCCCCTGCCCTGGGTATAGCTCATCAGCACCCAAACTGAAGGCACTGCCCCAGCCTGCCTCCTGTAGAACTGTTGCTGTCTGTGCTCTCCAGCTTGGGACCTCACACACCTGGGGATCTCACCAGCTGAGTAACACAGCTGGCCCGGCCAGCCGCAGTGCATCCATCCACACTGCAGTTTAAGGTCAAATACAACTGGGGCCACAGGTGGAGGCAGCACAGTCCACCCTATGTGCCATAGGTTTGTAGCACCACTTGTTCCCAGCCTACTTAGGCTGCTGAGGGAGTGTTTTACATTAAACATACGTGTACTACAGCTCTTGCTTCAGCATTTTCCTTTCAAGAGCTTTTGTCTTTAGCGCACTGGAAGATGCACACGCCAGCATGGTATGCCCCCTACTGCTCTACCTTCTGGCAAAGGTGCTGCTGCTGCTGAGTGGCCTGTCTTAATCTTGACCTTCAGTCAACAGTGATCACGCAGAGGCTGGATACCACAAACAGGTCAGTCTCAGAAGCACTGACCTACATCATCTAACCAGGCAGCGAATGCTCTGGGTTGGGAGCTTGTGAAAAGCCATTTGCTTGAAGCTCAGGCTGCAATGCAGTGCGGGAAACCATGTTTTGCAAGGGTTAAGTGGTTAAGTCATTGTGGTTAAGTCACAAGCCACACGTTAACTCTACCAAGAGTAAAATTCAGGTGTAGGCCCAACATTCACCCTTCCACTTCTCACATACCCAGTACCTTAAAATAAGGCCCCTTACTCTGTTCTAGGGACCATACACCCGTGTCTCTCCCTCCTCTCCCCAACATGACATTGGGCTAGAGACAGGCATGGTCATTCAGTAGTGCATGTGCCAGGCCAGTAGTGACAGCCTGGTACCAGGTTGCAGTACATGACCACCCAGAAGCCAAAAAGCCCAATGCCACCAGATAAAAAAATGCTACTCCCGAAGAACCAATCGCATCTGCATGTGGGGTGAAACAAGTCATAGCTGAATACGAATGGCACATGCATCCCTCTAACCATGATGCTGAGTAATTTCTTGACCTTTCCAAAAGGTTCTTTCCCCATACCCAGCTGTGCAATCTTCAGTTGTGTTGAAAATAACAAGGATAGAGAACTTCACTTCTGGGAGGATAATATAGCTTTAAAGTTTGGCATTTATAAGTATGTAGCAATGGTTGTGAATGTATGCAAGTCATAATTTACAGCTACCAAACCAGATTCCATTTCCCCTGCAAGCTTTATCCTTCTACCTCTTCTGCCAGAGCTGATAGTGCAGCTGAACACAACACCCTAAACCAACCTGCTCACATCAAGGAGGATGTTCTACACAGGAAGGCTCTTCCTGGGAATGGCAGAGTGAACAAAGTAAAGATAAGTTAGGAGAATCAGATGCCCCGGCCTTCTGTTCTGCATCTCATTATCCTCTTTTCTTTTAATCAATGTGTAAAAGATAGAGCAACAGCACACGGCAGCCATTTCCTTTCAGCTTTGTTCTCCTACTTGAGTACAGGAGTACACAATCTCTACACGCTATCTCAGTTTAATCTTCTCCCTTACCTTCTTCTCTTCACATCTCCCTGCTGCCTCTTCATAAATGAAGGAAAGCAGGACCTCCTGTGCTGAGGGGCATGAAAAGAAGAAAAGAGGAACCTTTGCAATAGCAGGGTTAGGGAGCAGTGAGTAAAGTTCCTGCCTAATTTCTCTTCTCAGCTCTTGCCACATTGAAACAAACTTATCACAGAAACCTCAGAGAGCCGGGTGCATGCTTTTTTCTGTGATGTGTCAGCACCATTTCATACTCCGGTCTCACAAACTTGTACCACACACCTATTACTCCAGGTCTCAGCCAGGTGGGAACCAGCATCACTGGTACTGAGGAAGCAGAGGAGATGGAACAAGGGAACATCTACTATTCAGAAGCACTTCAGATTTGGACTATGTCAAAAGCTAAAGTTATCATTGTCATTTTAAGTCCTTAATAATAGACCCTTGTTTTCATGACACCCCCCCACCCCCACCCCCCCCATGAATGGTCTTGAAATCCCTCCCCATCTCAGTTCTAGATGATAAGGCACGAGTTGGACTTTAACTCTCAACATACTTCCAGGGACAAAAAGATAACAAACCCCCAAATTTTAAAAGACTGGTAATTTTGCCTTCAGATATCATAAACAAAAAGCTTCTTCAATCAGAAAAAAACAGATTAATAGACTTTCTGCCACAAGGTCAGGTGGAAAAGGACTGGTGATCAATTTAGCTACCAATGAGTCGCAGTGTCTTAAGTTCTACTTCCCTTTTAAGAATCAGTTCAGATTTACAACATGAGAAATGCACTGTTTTGGCACACTTAACATGCATGAAAAATAAAGTCTAAAACACTATACATTTATTTTAAGCCTTTAATTTGTCCTTAGCGTTTATTTTCAGAAGGAAAGGGCAGTGGGAGTTGATATGTGCAGAAATTTCATTCAATATGACAAAGCTGTGGCACGGAAGTCAATATTGAGATTCCCTTCGCAGTTATTAGTACTTTCAGTAGCCCCTATGGTCCTATTTAGGAATATAGACTGCTTTATTGAAGGCACCAAATAAACATGTGTCAATAAAAACTTGTGTCATCTTGGGTTTGGTATAAGAGAATGGAAACAGAAAAGTAGAGGATTTGAACAAGCACTTTCTGCACAAATTAATAACCTAACTTTTTAGCTTTCTACTCTAAAGGACTAGGATTTGATTAACAGCATACTGTTTCCTCAGTACCCTTCTTATTACTTTATTTTAGAGTTAATTTTCTATGCCGCACAGCTGGACCTCAATAAAAATGATTCAGATGCTGCCTTTGACTCAGCACAGCCAAGAAAATCTGAAGTGACAGCCACAGAATGCAGGGACTACTCCTTTCCTTGTGTCCTCTGACGATAACGCTAAAGTCTGTAAGGTAAAATCAGGCATCCAGTGTTCTTTGCTTACCATCTTAGCTAACAAGGTAAGCTAGTATTTACTGGGGATGGAATGGCAATTTTGTTCCTTTATGAATAATTTGCTAAATTTGATCTATGCTTGGTCTCACAACTAGTGATTCTCCATGGGATACCAGAAGTAATTCTGGCAAGCAGGTTTCTTTACCCAAGAAATACTGGGGCTGTTAAAGCTACACTGATATCCAAAACAAGTACTGAAAATGCAGAAACCCCTTGTATTAAAGTCAACTGGTAACCTCCAAATAACCCTTTGAGGCTCTGCAAGTGCAGACAACAGCATGCAATAAAATGGAAACTTCTGCTCTAAATTAGACATGCAGAGTTATCACTGAGTCACGGTAGCATACAGTATGATGGACTCTGAGATTGGGATATGCATTGAACTAATTATGCTTAGTTCAATGAGGCAACAGAAAGGTGCTGTATGTAGACATGTTATCTTAATATGTTCATGGTATTAAAAGGTAATTTAGTACATTTAGTATCTCTAACCTGGAATATGATGTTTAGTCCCACAGCAAATAGCCCTCCAGCAAATTCACTGTGACTTTCTTGTTTATTTGGACCAAAATTCCCAAGAAAGATCACTATGTCTGGAACATTTGCCCCAGGTTTGCCAAAGTCTCACCACAGGCTTTTAGTACTTCTTGCTAACAGAAGAACTTGCTTTGCAAACCTAAAGCTGGATAAAGCTGCATAGTATTATCAGATTACACATACACAAAAGAAATAAAAGCCCCCCCAAATCAGGCTGCATTTCAGAAATCAGGATAACACTTAACATTTAATTAAAACAAGTCTTGATTGAAATACATTTGCAGTCAACATTTAGTTCATAAAGCTTTTAGTTCAACTGATTGGGGATTTTTGGTCCTTGTAAAGGGTAAAGGTGCTTTCCTTCCAAAATAAGATACTAGATCCAAGAGTACCCAGAATAACGCTTAATAAAAGCAGAAGTCTTTTTAGTCCGAGTTCTCGGATGTTTGGTCCTAAAAGTCCTTACTTCTGAAATAATGCATTTTAATACTGCAAAAACCAAGTAAGGTAGTAATTTTGCTATTTTACTCAGTCTTTCGTTGAAGATTATTTTTTTCTGGTTGAAAGAAGTGTTTTTCAAGAGCGTTGACCAATTCATCTAGTTCCTTCTTCAGCTGCTCAATGTCACTGAGAAACAAAATCCACACAAATACAACAAACAGTGTCACAGTGGAGAAGCTAAAAAAGCACATTTTCAGTCTGAGGAATTTTTAAGTCTGTTGCACTGTTTTAGGCAAACATTTTCTATTAATGCTAAAAGTATATACACTTGATTTCTTAGGGTAATGCAGTGATGTTCGTTTCCAGCTGATGTGCATGAAGGCACTTAAGATTACGGAGAAACATAAACCCACAATATAATCTAAAATCAAACAGCCAGTTTGA
>VZTV01076959.1:295-12626 GCA_013400875.1 Anhinga rufa
GCCATACGCGATGTGGGCCTGCTTGGGGGATATGGTTCTAACAAAGTTTCCAGCACTGTAAGATTTCATTATTTCTCTGCTGTGGAAAAGAATCTTTGCTTCAGGCTTAGACCCCACGTAAGTGCTCAGACATTTTTATGTGAGCTTGAGCAGGCGGTTGCTTTGTGAAGCACCTGCTGTACATCAGTCCCCTGAGAAACTAGGAATCTTTATTCTGGGTTCCCTAATGATGTGTAGCTTTGTGGTATGTAATGCTGTGGGAAAACAGGTTTCTTCTGAATTGTACTCCTATTTGCAGCCTGCCATCCTTTGTTCTATCCTGCTGTTGATGCCCCTGCTACTGGAAGGCCCCACAAACATGCAAGAGATAGTGGGTGACCTGGGCTGTGGGAGGCTTTCACTGCTGGTATCAAATGCCTCTGTCTGCAAACTGGAAACTTGTGTTTAAGACCTGGGTCTTGAGCCCTTGCTTTAGCTACTTTCTTCTGTCTCAGGTTTCAGAAACAAAGGATCCAGGATATTTCTCTTCCTTTCATGAATCTGCAGTCATTCCTCTAGGGTTTTTATTTTTAAAGCCAAAATATTGTGATGTGTGTTCTTGCTGCAAGATTTTCACCCATTTATCTGAAACATATGAGGTTAGTGTTTTACCCAGGATAAGATATTGCATTAGTCACCCCATGAATCCAGATGAGTCCAGAAGCCTTTTTCTCTGGTGTATTACCTATGTGTCTCTCTGAATTATCCCTTAGGCAGTGCCAGCTCTAAGACTGAAGGTTGTTGGACTCTAAAGATCTAGCTCAATGTGCTTGAAAGACTTAAGTTATAAAGGATCCAAAGTGTCTTGGCTGTTAGGGCACTTACGTACTCTGATTTTGACAGAGCAGATGTCCAGCGTTATCCTGAGTGAAAATTGTGTTCTGTTTAGGTATTGGGCTATGATGTGATTTGACTGACTTCATGCCATGCCATGAGTTGTTTCAGAATATCTTGACCTAAATGAAAAAGGAGATGATCAGGCCATAATATTTCTGCCCTTACTGCTTTTTCACTGGTGGCTGCAAGTTCTTTGCAAAGGAAGGTATAAATTAAAGAGAGCTTTTCATTTCCCGATGAATTCAAATCAAGGAGGAATTTCTCTATGAAGCATGCAGTGAGTCATGAGGTTTTCTGTTGTTAGCCTGCCCCTTTTCATTGTGAATGAGACTTTTCTGGGGTGGGAGAGGTTATTGCACCATCTCCAGCAAATGGAAGGTTAAGAGTTCAAACATGCAAGACAATGAGAGGAAAAAGAGCCAAAAGACTCTGTGAAAGCAGCAGCCCTCTTTTGTTATAATATTGCTCAAGAAAGAAGCGGCGGCAGTCTGAATCATCCCGGTTTCTCCATCCTCCTGATGCTGACCCTCCTTCTCCTGACACAATAGTATTATTCTTCCTCTTCCAAAAATCTCTATAGGGAATTAATTTTCTTCACCTTATGATGGAGGGGAGCTTCTCTCCATTCTCTTATTCCAGGATAGCTGAAGCCACTGCTCTTCTGCTGTGATGCCCTTCTACCTTGCTCTCCCTTCCAAGATTGTAAGTTCAAACTTGCATGCCATCACAAACACTGCATTCGCATAGCTGAGAAAGAAATGGCTTATAGGCACTTCCTGTTCTGTATACAGTATGACTACAGCTCCCATGATGCCAAGAGTGCGAAATGCATATTTTATTTCTGGAAATCAAGTCTCACGTGACTTCCCAGATGCTGCAGCAAAGAGGGAGTCCCTTCTGAGTTTGTTTGTGTTGTGTTTTTTTTTTTTTCCTGGGGAAATGGAGGTGTGCCCTAGCTTGCAGATGCTGTGACTGCATATGATTTTCTCTGACAGCAGAGGCTGTAGAGCTGCAGACACTGACTTCGGGAAGGATTCAGGAGGTTATCCATCTGGCACATTTTTCTGGGGATCTGTACACCTGTACACTAAGGTGCATAACGGTTAAACTGTCTCTTCCTTACATTCTGGCATTCTTTGTAGCAGTTCTTTCTCCCCATAATATTTCCTGATTTGCTTCATATTCCCCCTCACTAGTTTTGTTACTAACAGGTTTTGTTTTGCATGCATATTTCAGAGAGGCAGAGGGGTGTTTTACTGCTCCCCCAACTCCTGCAGACTTTCTTTTCTCACCATATGGGAGAATCAAACTATAGCTGTAGTGGTGCCTCACAGGTAGCATGGTGCATTCTGTGCCTGCAAGTCCTGCACCTTTTTTAGTGAACTAATTTGAGCCTTCTAAGACCCTTGTTTCCACTGTGTGGGTGCTTGAATAAATACATTTTTTTTCAGTTGCCGTGAATCTTTGAGGTGAGTCTGCTCTGGTTAGTGTGAGGCTAGAACTGTAATGACGGGCAGTAGTAAAGCCACAATGATGTACCTATACAGAGGATGCCCTAATGGCTGAGTTGTGACTGTGTGACTGTTTGACTGTTTGAAGGGGCAGTGACACTTGCAGGTAGCGCTTATAACAAGCAGTGTTTTGTAATTTGTAAGGTATCTTTTTTGGAGGCAATTTAGAGGCAATTTTTGGAGGCAAACCCTGAGCTAACCATGACTACTGCTGTACCTATTTATAGAGCTTCAAATTTTTACCCAGACCTCAAGTGTGTCATAGTGGGTTGTTCCCTTCTGGAAAGTGGACTTCCTCAGGACACATTTCCTGTTTGCTTTTAAGTTCATGAGCTGTTGCACCCTGCTGGAACTACAGATAGCCTCTGCTGTAAAGGGACTGCAACATGGAAATTCAATTTTTTCTGAACTGCAAAGTCGGGCTTTACTGGTTCTCTAGCTTAGGATTTGCTTAAGGTCCCTCATGAGGCTGTTGCGGTGGTATGGTGTTTTGGTCCCTCACCCCCCCAAGCTGCTGTGAATACTTGTAACAAAATGCACCCAAGTGACTAGACTGCTGTTAAGGGACTTCAGCGGCTCCATAAAGGAGGGGTTGGGGAGTAGGTTGTCCACAGTGTGTGCATTTGCTGTTTGCGTGTACCTGTGTCTGCACTGGATGTGTTAGATTTACTTATTGGACTACTGTCATCGCATAGGAGGCATTTGGAAATCCACCTAGTGTGCAGCAAGGATGACAATCCTTACCCTAGTGAGTGTAACTAATTTGGGCAGTGTGGTGATATTTTTGCTATGTGGCATCAGACCGGGTATGTTGAAGCTGCATTACATTGACAGCAGTGCTTGGGATGGAGATTCAAAAATATATAACAGCATCCCATGGCTCATGATCTACATGTCTTCATAAGATGGGCTTTATGTCCCTGATAAGCATGAGGGTGCTGTATTTGAATATGCGGAGTAAAAAGCTGAAGTGCAGCAGCCTTTATTTATGTAAGCAGGGGACTGTATGAAAGCACTGCAACAGAGAGACATGCCAGAGGCAGACATTTCATGTATGCTGAGAGCCCTTGGGGGAGAGGGGTCTCTGTGTACGCTGTATACTGATGGCCCTTTTTAGAGGTGGTTTGAGTGCTAAGTATTGTCTGCCGACTGTTGAGCCCTCTTTACTGTTTACATTGCATATCTGCATGGTAGTGACATCTGTTCATATATATTCCAGTGCATACTAATGACAGGACTGCAAAATACTTCTAACATAATAAACCCCAGTAGGTCTGCTCTATGGGCAGGGTGTGCATATGCCCATGCATGAGGGAATAGTAGTGGTATGGCTTTGCAGGGACTACACAGCTGCCCTTCAACGTGTGTAAACTGTTTAGTGTGTTGTAAATGATTTGCTAGTGCGCCTGGTCTCTGTGTACTATGCTGTGGTGCCTGCTGTGTGCCTGAGCACAGCGTGCTGCACTGTTGTATGAATAAGCACTTTCAAGCAGTGGTGTTTCTAGCCCTCAGAGGCTCTTAATTTGACTGAGCTCTGCAGTGTTTTTTCTGCCTCCCTTCCCAGCCAGGATTGCTCATGTCTGTCTGGTTTGCCAGTGCCAGAGCACTCCGAGGAGTTACGTACAACGGTTCCTAGCTAATAGGCTCCAGACTGATTTACTGTACGTAGTAAAGTAGGCCAGGAGGAGCCTGCAGGACCGGGGAGGGAGACGCTGGGTGATGAATGGGGCGGCATGAAGTCACTCTGCGCCGCCAATCAGGGCCGGCCGCAGCCAGGCAGGGCCGCGGCAGCTACGGATGCCTCTTGATGCTGGGACAAATTTTGCCTTAGATGATGATTTGATATTTTCAGTCTGAGCTGAGAGTGCACCAAAGAGTTCCTAGTGTAGGCCCAATCATTTCTGAGTGTTACTCTGAGGTGAGTGTTCTCAGTAGGGTGCAGATGACTAGCCTCCACCTTGCATTTTTCTCTGCACGTGTATATCCTTCTCTTTGAATGGTCTGCCTCTGGAATGCTTATTTTGCAACATTGCTTCTCTACCTGTCTGGCTGACTCCATTCACCCCTTCCTTTCAGAAGCTGCCTCTTCCTTCCCTATTTCCCCCCATCCTCACATCTGATCCCTCCTCCTTTACCTGTGCACTGCCCAGAACCTACTTGCTTTCTTTTCTCTCGATTCCTAAAGTACCCTTTTTGGGGGGTTGGTTGTGTCGCTCTCCCTTCCCATAGAGGGAGGAGGGAGAAAGGGCATGTCTGGAAGATGGGTTGCTTGCCTGCGCCTTGCAGAAGCTCAGGCTTCAAAAGGAAGCTGGGAAGAGGGTCCTCTCTGTTCATTAGCATCCTACTAGACTTCTGGGTGGTGGCAGGGGGGAGGAGCTGGGGGGGATGGCAATGACTCAAGTCTTGTGCCAGACTCTAGTCAAGTATCGAAACTGGGACCATCTGCTTGAGATGCTTTTTCTGTCCATCTCTAGGGGCAGGAGGGAGAACTTGGGGCTAGCTCTTAAGTGACTTTCTTGTTCTCATCCTCCTGTCAAGTTGTTTGTCTTCTCTTCTTCATCCTCTTTTGACTTTCCCTTTCTCTCCCCTCCCTTCTCCCTCAATGCTCTTGTTTACTGATAGGCCAAGCAGAAAACATGGAGACGTCTGATATGGCGACAGCAAAGGTAGGATGGAAATGCTGCCGGCCTCACTGTGCGTAAGTGGTTTCGCTTGGCAACTTCTTACTTTGTCTCTCGCCCTTTTTACTTTCTCTTGACCCTTTTTCCTGATGCCGGGAGTTGGTACTAGTGCTGGGATCGATCGATGATGGGATTCAGGTTCTGGGAGGAAGTAACATTGTGGCCACAGTCCCTATATGTTGCTTTTCTTGTAAGATTTGAGAAAACCGTAACATGTTGATTCTCTAGGCGAAGGCGGGGGTGGGTGGGAGAGCAACAGGGGAGTCTGTTACTGTCGGTGGCAGCTTGTCCGTGAAGCCAAGGAGGCAGTCGGGATGCTGGCAGAAGCCTGCTTTGCTGCTGTATGAGAAAGTGACGCTAGAGGGTGCTTTAGGGGCAGGTTTCCCCTCCCAGGGACCGTCGTGTGAGTAGAAGTGCCTTTTGGCAGCCTGATTTCGGGTGGGTTTTTTTTTTTTTGAAGGGATCTCGGGGGAGTGCTGAGTGAGAAAGTAATTCGAGCTTTTAGATGCATCCGCCCTTTTCTGTGAGGCTTCTCTGTTGTCTGTGCTGCTTGCTTTTACCAGGTTGTGGGTTCTGCTTCCCTGCGGGCTGGCAGGCTGGAAATCTGCGGGAATGGAGCTGGAAGGATCGAGATGGGCTTGTGAGGTAGAAGTGGGAGATGTATACCGTGCATAGCTTCAGCAGGGTTCGGAGATACCTGGGCGGCACGTTAGTGTCTCACCACCGAGTGGTTGTATCTCATGGCAGGGACTACTGATTTTGCCTTCAGAGTGAACGCTTTTTCTCGCATGAGCCTGCCACCAGTGTGACTTCCCTTGGCATCAGAGCAAGGTTAATGCGCAGGGAATGGGTCTGCAAAATGTGTCTTGCGCTGTTATCTCAGCAGGGTCTGAAATGAAGGATGGCTGAAAAGAGCCACAGCTTGGAAAGTGGGAAATGGCATTAGTAATAACTCCTGCTTCTGAGCTTGCACTGACCTGGGCGCTGTAGCATGGCGCTATGGCATGCTGTGTTCCGGGAGGTAACTGTCCTACCTGGGGTTAGAAGTCCATGGTTAAAAAAAAACCCTGTGGTGCTGTTAACAGATTGTATGGCTTATTCTTATGTCTCAGCTAGAATTAAAATTCAGGTTTTTTCCCCTTCTCACATTTGTTTCTACTAAATACTGTATACTTTTTCAATCCCGCTTACCAGAAGCCTGGGTGACACTGACGAACAGTGGCCTTGTTTTGCCCCGGGACTGGGTTGCATGTCCACGCAGATTGAGTTTTTAGTGCCTGTCAATAAATTGTGTGAAGTACTTGAGGATAAATGTTGCTTTATAAAGGTGAAATCATCCTCACTATTGTGTTTGCTCAAGCTTCAACTGCGTGTTGCTGCAAACCCACTTACAGCTGTAGTGCTTGAAAAAAATTACCCCGAGAATACTGAAGGGCAGGTGGCATTGGAGCCAATTGAAAATGACACTCTCCATTTCAATTATAGCTGTTGTGGCAGTTTGAGGGACTCGAGCTTTTCTGTGTTGAAAACCAGACATTTTTCAAAGACAAAACCAACAAAGTCACTTCAAAATTCATTTTGTTTCTACCTGTGTTTTACAGTTTCCAGTTTTCAATTAAAGGAAAATGTGATCTACGGTGTTAAAGCACTATCTTAGTGTCAATGTACTGAAAACCTAATTATCTTTTCAGGAAAATATCCTGAGTGAAAAATTGAGTCTAGTTTGACCTTTCTGAAACAGATATATCTTGGGAATTAGTTATGACGTAAATATTATTGGAATGTATACAGGTTTATTTGGGCTTACACCATGGCAAGTGCTGATGTTTAGTCCCCTTTGCTGAAGCCCAAATGTTCTTCCATGGTCTTTTCTTTTTGGAGCTGGGGACAGTAACCCCTGTTACAGTTTATTTGGAGCCTCTAAGGGATGCTATTAATTTTGCTTAATTTCTGCTGAGTTTAGCCTAGGCTAGCAAAGAAATTCTGAAAAGGCTTAACAGATTTATTTTCTCAGCTTGAGACGATGCCAAAAGTGTTCATGGGATGTAATACCAGGATGTTACTTCCACGGCTGCTCTCCATTGTGTTGCACTGTTGCTTCCTTTTCTGCTGGGGCACCTTTCAGGGTATCTCAAGAACGTGCATTTCCTGGCATGCCAAAGAATGGTCCCATATTTAGCGCACAGAAAACAGAGGGGTGCAGCTTTTATTGTTTTGTAGCCTATGGTTTTAAATCTAGGGTAATCAATCATTCATCCTAATCTTGAGGCTTTCCAGAGCTGCTGGTGGAATTGGAAAGCCGTTTGTCCCTTGTACGCTCTGCAGCGCCTCGCTTTGGGATCGCGACATGGTGCCGCATCACCTGGCAGCTTTGCTTACGTGATGCCCTGCTAAAAGTAGGAGCCCTGACTGTTTTGTCCCTGTTCCTCGCTGAGTGCCAAGGGGAGAAGTAGTTAACCTGTATGTGTGTGGGGGGGAATCAGGCCAGTGTGAAGCTAGAATGCTTCCTGGGAAAGCATGAATCATTTTCCAGGTAATCAACTAGCGGAAATGAGGACCGTAAATCAGTGAGCTGCCTTTCATTCGGCTGGCACTGAAAGGTGGTTCTCTGTACTGCAAGTACGTACATGGAAAGTCCTCAGACATTTGGGGGGGNNGATTTACTTGTTCCATCTTGAAGGAAATGTGTTCTTCTAACGAGCTGTAATGGGAATGATGAGTGAAGCCAGAGAAGATGGCTGTTTACAGTACTGCAGAGCTTTTGCTTAGAGATTATTTCCTTGGCTTTTATTAGACGGCACTTGCTTGGGCTGGGATTGATTGGAGAAGTGTGTATAAGGGGAAAAGGACAATAGGGTGATGAAAAATAGCTGGTATGTGAATTAGTGCTAAATATTAAATACTGTCGTGTGACTTACAATTTCTGTAGTTGCCTCTGTGCTTCCAGCTCTTGTCCAGGCCCAAACAAGGGAAGCGGCAAAATGCTGCATATAAATTGCCTGTTTCTTGCCATCTGACCAGAATAGAAGGGAACACCAAGACCTCCTTCATTACTGTTTGTCACTTTGTACAGATGTTCTTGCCTGTGCAGAGGGCATGTAAAGCACTGTCCCATCTGGACAGTACCACTTAGTACTACTTTCATCCAAGCTGGAGGTCAGGAAAAAAAATCTACTCTGGTTTTGTATATTACAGCCCTGACTTTGTTTTAATTCATGTGGCCTTGACAGTTTATAGCTACAGGTCAGGAAAACATGTCATCTTTTTTTCCTAACTCCTTTTTTTTTCTGCTACTCAATCTCCAGTTCTTTCTTCAGTTTGAGTAAGTTCTGTGTGGTTTTTACTTTGTTGCTGTTTTTGGTGTTTGTGTGTGCTGTTTGACTTCCTCATCCTGACTGGCAGTGGAAGCAACCAGAAGCCACAAGGGAGAGTGTATTCATGGTATTCTTGCTCTGGACCAGAAGTACTGAAAATGTTACTGGCACTAGGCCAGGATCCAAATTATCTCGTTTTAATCCTTTTTGAAGTTTATGAGAATTTTCTCTGGGGGAAGGAACAGGGGATGAGGCAGGACAAGACACCATGTAAACTTATCGTACTGTTATTTATTGTTTATGCTTAACAAACTATGTACCTAATTTT
Source organism: Anhinga rufa (assembly GCA_013400875.1). Taxonomy (NCBI): domain Eukaryota; kingdom Metazoa; phylum Chordata; class Aves; order Suliformes; family Anhingidae; genus Anhinga; species Anhinga rufa. Next base: position 9,006 of record VZTV01076959.1, read on the forward strand.
TTGCGATTAAAAAAAGGAGACTCCTTTCCCAAACAGTCAAAACACTATTGCAATAAGCAAATACTTTGACTTAGATATTTTATGGTTCGTAGGAAAAATTACAAACATCTCATCTAACACCCTGTATGAAGGGCGGTCGTTAGTGAAAATATACATATGGCTCTGTAAATAGGTCAAAAATTAATATAAAGAAGAAAAAAGGAGACAGGTATGGGAAGAAATAATGAAAAAAAGCTGGGGTGGGGGGGAAAGGTGATCTGATGACTGATATGAAAGGGAGCTGAGGACAGAACACAACACTGAAAGAAGTGAAGGCAGTCATCAAAAATGTGATGACACAGCTGATGGAGGAGGGATATAAAATAAGGAAATAAGAGAAGGAAGTAAGAGCAGGTGTAGAGAGAAGCATGTTGTTTAGGAAGAGGCAAAAGATGCTGGTTTGATATGGGCACAAAGGTGGCAGTCAACAGAGGGCCATGAGAGCCACGGCTGCAGCATCTTGTATAGACAGAGGTATGTGGGTGAGGGAGGAAGGGCTGTGGCTGATGAGAGGAGGGTTACAGAAGCTGTAGGCACTCTTAACTGGTTGATGATCCGGGCACTTTAGTTAAGCGTTTATACTTTGGAGACTAGTGCCTTTCTCGGCAGAAGTGAAGGGCACCTCCATATGTTTTAAATAGCTGCTGTTGAATTTGGAGACTGGTTAGGCAAGAGAGGAGAGGCTGTGGTAGGTGAGATACAAAGGAGACAATATTGTGATGTTTTCAGGATATTGTGATTGCTAATGTTGGCCCAAAAGACACCTGCTCTCAGAAATCTTTCACTGTTTTCAACTATTATGCTTGTTTTCATGAAACTTGGAAACAAACTAAAAAGAAACCCAATGTTTGTGCTTTTACTACTGTTTTTGCTTTTTTATTATTCGTATGGAAAAAATAAAATTTTTACCAAAATAATGATGGCTTGGGAAAGCTCTTTTTGCATGCAAAACACGATCATCAAAAATCACTGTCACTTACATTGACATCTATACAGTCCAAAACAATCTTTCATTGATGCTTCTTACAACCATGTAACGAATGTCTCCTTACAATGCGTAGTTCCACAGCTGAGTGAAGAGACATGCATTATAAGGCTTACCCAGTTTCAAAACAGAGGTCTGTAGCAGAGCCAGAAATGGGTTTGGATCTCTCAAGCCACAGTTCTGACTGCGCTTTTTTTTGTTTTCCCCTTTTCCTGTTTTGTGGGATGGATGCTTGGGATGGAGTAGGTAGATAACTTATCTGGAATTCAACTTGCGTGTGACTTCTAAGTATTCTTAGCACTGCGGAGGTGGACGGGGTGGCTGTGCGTAGCCTATCTTTCTTGATATCTACATATGCTCTTTTGTTCCCTTATTTAATTTTTCATGTATTTTCCCTGGAGTGGTTATGTACAGCGGATGGAGAAAAAGGAAAGGGCTTGCCCATGCAGCATTAGCTGACGCAGATGGACCAGACCAGTGAATGTGGAATTGAGACTGTAAATAGCAGTGACAGTGGGGTCACCTGCTTGGGGATCAGTGAAGAGGGTGGGTGACCACAGTCCCTTCACCAAGGCTCCTGCTGCAAGGATTTCAGAGAGCAGATCCCAGCTGAATTGTGGCAGAGGCGCCTGTGCCTACCAGCTGGATGCTTAAATAGACACATTCTTTTTATAAGTGGTCTATCTCCTTTGGTAATTTCCTAACCTTCATGTTGTTTAAAAAAAAAAAAAAAGACTGCTTATCTCAATACCTTTCTTGCCTGAGCTTTGATTTCTGAACATGTGACTCTGCAGCATTAGTCTGTCCCAGATTTGGCAAGCTTGCAGGTCTCCTGACCCATTTTACAGCACTGTGATTTGCTTCCCTCCTTGACAACCTGCAGGCCACAGATGCAAAGCATCTCATGGAGAAAAGTTGAGTTCAAGCCAGGCATCCAATATAGGTTGGACCTAAGGAGGGCTGAATCTGGAATTGTGTGGGGTGAGACTTGAATGTGCACTGTTTGTCATGGGGAAATGCAGGGGCCCAGCTTCACGGCTAAGTTAATGCTTTTTGTCTACGTATAAACAAAGGCATGTTGCAGAGTTCCTGTTGGAAAGGGCTCTCAGAGTAGGTGTTTCAAACCTCTCTGCTTGGCCCGGGGCTCTCCTTGCAGGGGCTGTCCGTCACTTTCCTTCACAGACAGACAGTTCTACACAGGATGCAGCTTCACACTAGTTGTTTCCTTCTGCAGCAGGCACCTAAGCAGGGTGGTATTTGATGACAGAGCCACGCGTGCAACATGTCAAGTGCTTGGGAAGCTATCTGGAAGGAGTTAGCGCTGAGCTGAGTTTTTCCTTTGCTGTTCAACTCCCCAGAAGGACATTTCGGTGTTACTTGCACAGTTTCTGAAACTTCAGCACCGCTACCGTGCTCCTGTTTCTTTTCACCTGCCCTAGAATCACCAGAGCCCTACAACGGTGCCCTTCTGCTGAATTCAGAACTGGAACTTTGCTTCTGTCCATCTGTTCAGGATTTGGGAGAATCGGGGGAAAAAGATCTGGTGCCTTTATTAAGCAAAATATGAAAGCGGAGAAGCACATGTTTATTTCCTAAAGGTGATGCAGGTATCACTCTCGCCATGTTTCCTTGGCAATGAGGACAGATTTCACAGAAAGCTTTGTAAAGCAGAGCAGAGATTTTTAACTGCTGCCCCGGCACCGCCTTGTCCACTGCGAGGTGAACAGAACGGAGGTGGTGATTTTACAGGTCAAGCTGGAGACATCAACCGGACGCCATGGGGTTGGGGGTGCGTGTCGGTCTGTGCGGACCTTGACCTTGTGTGTGGAAGTATGACAAAGCATTAATAAACCCCCTTCAAGACAGTAGAAGGTCTTTATTTGCATCTATGTGACTGGTGTCTTTCCTCTACCACTGCTGAAATTTTTGGATTCCTGTAGGGTTCACAGGCAAGGCATGATCAGAGCTCGCTATATGCAGTGAGAGTGTGTGCGTTCACCCTTGGGCCCTCCCGAGCTTTGCTTTTTGAAGTACTTGAGGTGATCCTTTACTAAGAAATAGTTAAATTAGAGCTTACTTTCCAAGGGACTAGGGCAGTCTATTTTAGCGGGAGCAAGTTTGGCTCCTGTCAGATAAATAGAAGGATAAATAGAAGAATTCCCAGGAAAGGTGTAGTGTACTGCAGGAAATGGGGGGGGGGAAGCTTTCCCCCTCTTGCTCCGGCTTTCCCCCTCTTGCTCCGGCTTTCCCCCTGGGTGCTGTGCTCCGGGAGATCTTTATTATACAGCGTGAGGGCGAGAAGTCTTGACCCCGCTACGCAGCGCAGCGCTCCAGCCCGGCTCTCCTGCTGGGGCCCCCGCCGGCAGGCAGCGAGGGGCGTGAGGGGCCCATGCCCGCCTTACCCCGGTCGCGATGGAGCGCGGCAGTGGGGCTAACGGGACGGGGGGGACGCGCGGGACCGGCACCCGCACCCGGCGTGGCGGCCGCTCCTGCTCCTGCCCCCGCCCCGGCGGCGGGGCGCTGCTGCGGGGCGGGGGGGGCCGCGATGCCGCACATGCTCAGCAGCGAGCGGGGCGGCTCGGCCCTCGGCGGTGCGG
>VZTV01076959.1:12804-31882 GCA_013400875.1 Anhinga rufa
CCCCCTCATCCTCCTCCTCTTCCTCTTCCCGGCTTTCGCGATGGCCGCGCGTGAATGTGCATCGGTGCGTGCGTGCCCGTAACACCGCACACCTGAGCGGCCGCGCTCCGCGTCTGCCTGCGTGCAGCGGCCATGAGCCCTGCGGGGTATTTATCATCCCCCCCGAAAAAAGCTGGAGAGAACGTTTTGACTCCTACGTGCGCGGAATGGCTCCGGCGCGGCTTGCCCTTTAACCAGCCGCTTTTGGGGACGCGCCTCGCTGCCGCGTTTCTGTAGTGATCTGTCAGAGCTGGGAGCCGAGGGAGCGAACGGCGTCCTGCGAGGTACCGGGGCGCTCCGACGGCCCTCGGCGTCCCTTTTGGGGGGAAACTCTCCGGGCTTGGGCAAGCGGGCAGCGGGAGAAAACGCGTGGGTGAAAGTCGATCGACAAAGCTGCGTGTGTATCTAAAGTGTTGGCGCGTGGATATTTTGGTTGGTCAAGTTTGCGTTTTAGATGGGTGGGTAAATATATATGTAATGCATATAAACGTAATTACGTGTATATATAACATCTAATATAAACCTGGCCAACAAAGATTTATTGAACATCTTGAGTATGTCAAAACTCTTAAATCTCTAGTATCTTAAAACTACTTAGCTAGAATAAATAGTCATTGAGTTATTGCGATGAAATGGATTTAATCGGAACTTTATCAGATGGGAACAGTTCCATAGTTAATAGCGGAACGTGACTTTGAAATTTGAATTGAAATTGCAAAGTGGATGATAAGAGCGATGTGAAGGCCTGTTTCTTCTTCTCAATCCTTTTTCTCTGTAACAAAAAAGGAAGCAATCGCAGAAACAACGGCCTCCCTCTTAAGCGTGCTGTTTTGCATCAGTATGAATTTAGTGCTTTGAGATCCTTGCCTGTAAAGTGTGAGAAAACAGTGAAGTTATTTTTCGTTTGTTGTTTTATTTATTGCTGCTATTTTTATGTGGGTTTTTTTTCTGTTTAAAAAAAAAAATAGAAGTACTACAGCACAGCATTAGGAAGCTTCTTGTACTGGGCCCCAGGGGAAGGACTAGAGCCAGGGATGACTCAATAGGTCATCTCTTTTCCTCATTTCTGTAATTATGCCTTTTATTTCATTACACTGAGAGCCTTTGAAATTTTCCTATGTGTACATGGCCACGTGTAACGTAGACTGTATAAGTGATATAATCATCAGTATTTCAAAATCTGAAACAATGGGTGGTTTGTTTTGTTTTGGGTTTGGTTTTTTGGGTTTCTTTTTTTTTTTTTTAATAAAAAACGCCTGGCTCTAGCACTGATTTACTGCTTTACGTGGTATGCAGTTGGGCTGATGAGTTGCATAATAGCTTAGCGTACTACCGGGGAGCAAAGCATGTGTTATAAATGCTGTCATCATGTGCATCTGCAATAACATGGCACCCGGCTGCATTCCTTTCTGTACCTATCTGTGAGCAACACTGGCTGTTTCTGTTAACCGCGTATCTGGAGCGCTTTTGCATACTCGGTTCTATCACGGTATTTATAACAGTTAAGGTTGAAGCCAGTCTGTTAATTATGTCAGACTTCAGAGCTGAGCAAGCCAGGCTGGTAGATCCAGGAGCTGGATGGGAGACATAAGATTACTCATGTGCTGGATGAAATGCTAGCGGTGTTTCAGTAGGTGACGCTCTTCCCTCTTGAGTTTTCTCCGTCTCAGGGTCCTGGGGCACTGTGCTGTCCTGGGTGCAGTCAAGGTCCTCATCAGTTCCCCTGGCTCTCCTGGAAATGCTTGAAGCGTGCTAACCAAGCCCTGCTCGGGCTGCCCCTTCAGCACCCCCCCCTTCATCTTCCTCTGAATCTCAAAGAGAGACAAGTCAAATACTCTGATTGCTTCCCTTATTTAATAAAAGCATACAGTGTTTTGGATCTTTGCAGCAGTTACTCTGTTCCTCCTCTAGGATGTTTACAGACGTTTTTATTTATTTGATTGTGCTATAATAGCCAGGCACAGAAGGGTGAGTTAAGGATATTTTTTGAGTTCTGTTTCACCTAAGCCCTTGTATTTGTCACTACTGGACTGATTGGCATGGCTCTAGAGGAGCATGGATCTAAATGTAGAATGCAGTGTTCCCTGCAATTTATTTGTGAAACTTGGTTAGGGCGCCTTAACATGGGTTGTACAGCCTTCAATATTTGCAGTGAAATGGCTTTACAGGACTAGTATTTGTCTAAGGAAAAAACCACGTCACATGCGTGGCATACGAACAGATCTTTTGGTCCTTGCTGTAGAATTGGTGATTCCGGTTCTAGATGGTACTGCTGGGGTTAATGCAGATTTCCTTACGCTTCTCAGAAAGACACATGATTTCTTTCTGTACCAGGAAGGGCAGTAGTACAGGGACAGAATGCTGTCAGCAGGAGCAGCCCTCTCTGACCGTTAGGAAGAGGACTTGCTCTTGCCTGTTTTTAGACCACCCGTTCATTTCGTGCTGTTAGATTGCACAAGGTAACGTAGTGTAATTTATTGGGGAACCTCTGGCCGTCTCCGAGTCTCAGTGTAAGCTTGTTTTGGCACAGGACAACGTGCTGATCTCTAATACGATGTCACGCGTTTTTGCAGTACACCACCTAATTCTGCCCAAAATGATCTCATCACCATCTGCTATCGTATCGCAGCATAGCTGCATACCCTGGAGCCATTAGGTGGTCACGGTACGCTGTGGTACAGCAGAATCCTGATGTATAACCATCGCAGCTTTATGACATCAAAATGTGACTGTACTGTGTCACGATGCAAGGTCCTGATGCACCAGTGCGGCATCGTGCTGTTACGGTACAACATCCTGGTATCAGAAACGCTACTGCAGTCCCCTCGTAGGTTGTTATCATATGACAACTGTTTGTGTTCTCGGGGCCTAGTATCTTGGTTAAGTAGGTCATCTCCACGTCACAGTGTGATATTTTAATATTGTTGCATGTGCCTTTATGTTGTGATATGGTATTGTGAGAGAGAGAACTTCTGCTTCTGGTCTTACATCACCATTATCTCATAGATCCTCAGGGCTATAATGACCCAGGTCCCGAGCTTTAAATTTCAGAAAGCCAGAAACTACAACAGCAGGCAGGCAGGCAGGCTTTCCCTCCCCTCAGATCTCAGGCAGTGTTTCTTGCCGATAGCGTTCTCCCTTGTCAGGAGTTTTGGGGGGCTCATAATCCAGCGTAGATGGATACTATTTTGGATCTTTTACAAAAAATGAGAATCAAACGACTGAAGAGTCTTGCAGGGACAAAATGGGATACTGAACAAAACCCTGCTCATCTGATTCTCCTTCTTTTGTGGGTTCCTTCTGCATTGCCTGGGCTGATTTGTTGATTGGAATATTTCTGAGCCACATAACCTGCTATATGGAACGTACAGAGAAAACAAGGGCCAAAGGCTCTATCTAAAAATAAATCTGTAATTCATTTTTCTGCTAGTGCCTGTGGGTGAGAAAAAAACCTCTCAATGTTCCAACACCCTACTTATCTGAAGGAAGGATCTATTATATAGTTGTGGGGGTGGGATGGGAACTAGGTAGAGTTGCAGAACAGCAGAGCTAAAATTAGCAGTTGTTTGATGTCAGGAAGCAGTGAAGGTTAACATTAGGCAGTTTCAGTTATGTATGCTATAAGGTTGCGACTTCAGGAGTTATTTGTCTCTAGACCAGGCTAACGATACCTGCCCTTTCAATTGGTTCTGTCAGTGTCTCGGAGCCACAAGTACGTAAGAGGGGAGGGATGGGGTTCATAAGCTATTGCGCTAGTCCTACATAGCTCTGTCCTTACCGTCTAGGCTTGCCGCTTCTTTGAAGTCTAAAATAACAGGTTTGCAAAAAAGAGGCACGAGGAATGCATTCTGCCCTCGGTTATATAGAATTTGTACTTGCTGTGATACAGAAAGGTGACAAACGTGGGTGTTTGGGGTTCTTGCCTCCTTAATTCACGGTGAAATGATGATGCCACTTAATTCACTTTCAATTTCATATCGATACTGCAGAGACTTAAAAAGCTACTGTGTGCAATGAAAAATAACTTTGTTCTATTGCGTTGCAAATTAAAGATTAATTTCCAAATCAATTCTTCCTCGGTTTTTCGGAGAAGGCTAGCAAAGCAGTTCTGTTGAAGTTACATAATTATGCTGTTGTGCGTATTGTGCTGTTCGACCTTCACGTTACAGGTTAAAATGTTACGTTTCAGTGTTCTTATTTCCTCTGTCTCCATCAATTCTTCTGCGTCTGCATCTTTCTTTTTTTGTGCTTTTTATTCAAAAGGAAGAAATAGGTGCCGCTAATCTTCCACTAAAACCCATCAAAGATGACCCATATACATATAAATATGGCTCTAGCATTTTTGGAAAGAAGAGGCTTTTACTCCTTATAAATTCTGCAGATGGATCTTAGGATTCAGAATGTTCCCGTTTGCTGTCGGTGCGGTAGGAAGAGGAAACCGTATTAATAGGTCGCTGGTCTCTCCCTGCGTCCAGAATATTCTGAACAATTTGACTGAACCTTAAAGTACAGTTTCTATCCTTTCTCTCTCAACAGGAAGAAACATTAACATGTCACGTAAAGCGACCCGAAGAACAACTTTGAGCAGTATTGGTAGATTTATTTTGTAAATGGTTTCATTGAAGTGGTTAGCAGCAGGTTTTGTGCGAAGTTATCTGGGCTTTTCAGTAGTAGGAAGTGATAGTAAGCAGTTAGGAGCCTAATCCAAGTACACTAATGTCAAGGAAAAATCTGGTGTGCAATTCACTTGGCCGGACTGTACTTGCAGTAACTAACTGAGCCAGAAAGGGAACCAAGATCAGCTCGTTTGCAGTTTTTGTCCTGGACTGCACTCAGCCACACTGAATTAATACTTCCAGTGGTAACATGGTACAAGTATAAACTATAAAATTACAGCTGAAGAAGGCTATTTGAAGAAAAACTGACTGGTCATTATGAAGCCCTTGATCTGAGATTTGGTTTGCTGTAGCTCTGTGTGACAACAGACTGACAAAAGTACCCCTTTAGTGCTTTTTGTTTGTTACGTGGTATGCTTTTGACCTCAAGTTTTGATTTAAAATTGGATAAACACCTGTAATTTTGTTCTCTAATATATATGCGCTTACTGAAACCTCTCGGGGGGCAACTAGAGAGAAGAGTTCTTTGACGTACGCCATGAAGACGCTGCGCTTTGCAGAGCTTGCTGCCGACCCTCAGAATCTCTCCCTCAGATTTCTCCTTGGGCTGCAGATTATTTTGGCTAATTGAATCCTAATCATTTGTTTTGCTCTAAAATTGCCTTTTCTGCTTATCAGATGGTGAAATCGCCTTGCGCACTCTCTAGTCCTTCAGCAGCCTCACAAATGTCAAGTGAAGGGCAAAGTGCTTGGAACTGTTCTGGAATTCTGCAGCCATTGCTTGCTTAGGGCCTTAAGTTGAGATGAACGAGGCTGCAGCCAGGCTTCTCTAGAGATTCTCCTCCTCACGTATGCAGGAGGAAAAATGTATGGAAAGAGGCAAATTCAGTCAAGAAAAGGCTATAGAAAAAAATTACCAGATGCTTTTTTTTTTTTTCTCTCTCTCAGCCTAAGTGTGGAGCTGAGGCTGTTGTGTGCTGTTTAACTGCTTGGTCCCTCCAAAGGAGAAGCAAGGTCCTGGCTATGGGAGCTGGAAGTCACAAGAAGCCAGTTTTATGCCTGGATCTGTCACTGGCTGGTTGTACCATGATCTTGCCTCTGCCCCAGTTTCCCTGTCTGCGAAATGGGGCATACCTTTTCTCTCTTCCTTCTCCCCTTGTGCTCCCTCTCACTGAAGCAGTTTGATAGTCACATGTGACAAGCGCTAGAAAGGGGTATGTTGAAAAGTGTTCCACAATTTGTAAGCAGGTGATTCACCCCGCTTATGTTAATAGTTCTATTGGACTAAATGGAAACACTCACATACTTAAAATTTCTGCTTGATGAGGGCTATTCTGCTCAGCAAGTGGGCATTGTCAAGGTCTGAAAGAGCGAAATGTTGCCATCTGAGCTTTTGTGGCATGTTATGCAAGAACTGCTGTGTCATGGTCAAGATCACTTTTACTTAATCACATCTGCCAACTGAAATTTCCCTTGGGAACAGGAGCCTTCTTCGCTCTCGGTTCTAAACTAGTTAGTGGTATGCCTTTGGTTGATTCAGCAGCTGCTGTGTTTATCCTTGGATCTTCCCTTGCATGCATCTGATTTCGGTCCTGGTTAGAAAGTGCATCTTCGTGGCAGACTACCATTATTATTGTAATTGATACTTCTTACAAACGGTAACCGTTAATTTCAGTATTTTGAGTCTGGTGAAAGTAAATTATATACATTGAGATATAATAGCAGTAGTAGTAGCTAAGTATAAAATATCTAAGTTTAGGAAATGGAGGGAGCAAAACAAATGCTGTACATAAATCAGTAGCTTTTCCTTCTGTAACTGCTGTATGCTTCTGTAGAGCACATGCTGAATACAAGGCGGTGGGATGTTCTCTGAGCTTCTCCTTTACTAATTTTTTTTCCGTTTGGCCAGTTGTAGGTCTGTGCTGTTGATTATACTTTACATTTTCCAGTGGTTTATTCTCCATAACCATTTTCCCTGGACAGAATGCTCTCTTTGGCTCTCTGTGGTCACAGCCAAGTGACCTGGGGGTAGATGGTCTGCTTTTTTTCAACTAACACGAGATGTGAAATGCTGCCATCCTCATTTGGCAGTGTCACAGCCGCTCTATGCATATGGCGAAGGAGCAGTGAAGGAGGGATTTGGGTGGGTTTTTTTTAGTGGGATGGGGAGATATGTATTTGGGGTATATATTTTTGAATAATTTTCCAACCACTTGGAACATCAGGTTTGGAAGAATGTGGCTTGACCACACCTAATTTCAGGCCTTGGAGCTGGAAGAAGGAAAATGGAGGAGAAAATTAGTTGAGTGAAGAAGACCTGGGGATGAAGAAGGATGTATATATTCAGGACTAGCAAAGATTTGATAACAGAAAAAAATGTCTGTATATGCATCTAATATAAGGCACCGAATTAGCTGTGAGGGGAGGAGGAAAGACGACTTGTTTATTTTTAGCATAAGAACAGCTCTCTTTAACTAGAATTGTTCCTTTAATGAAATACTAAGCAAACAAGCCTGTGTTTAAATGACAGGAGGAAGAGATGGCAAGGTCTGAGGATTCCAGAGAAATCGTTTGCAAGGTCTCATCCCTTACTTGTGTAGTGATGACATATAAATTGCTGTGAATTAAAAGGGTGGCACTGGAGACAGAAGCATTTTAGAAAGCTGGTAGAAAGCTAGAGCTGTAATTTTGGTGTATTTCTGACCTTGTAGGAATAGAAATAAAGTAGCCATTGAGATCTGAAAGAAGTGCCCTCTGCTCATGAGGAGATTGGGTTGTGGCTGTGCAGCCCTCGAAACTGGAATTTATTTTTTCAGAGCTGTCAGCTATGAAGAAATGGTGTACTCATGCGGCGGCCTTCCATCTGATGTACATTTTAGGAATGAGGTTTGGGAGGCGAACTGTTGCTTAGCTGGAGGCCATGAAAGAAGGTATGTGTCTAGGGGTTGGAGCTTAGAGAATCTGAGCAATATTCAGCGGCTGGTTCAGGGCAGTAAAACTACATCAGCGCTTCAAATGCCTGCTATATTATTTTTCCAATAGGAACAATAGGTTCCCTATTGATTTTTCTGTTTCTAAGACAGGTAATAGCACAACTGATTTTGGAAATGGATCTGTTTCTAAGATTGTGTGGTTTTACAGTGAGAGAGGCTCTTAAAATAGGGCATTGCTGTGCTAGGAGATTTTCATGCTCACCTCCAGAGGCTGTGTCCTGAAGAGCTTACATCCTAAATAGGCAAGATGAACAAAGGGTAGAAGAAAGGAAATGGTATTAGCCTTGGTTTGCAGATGAAGTACATGGAGATTAAAAGCGTTGGTACTTTTCACATGTTTGTTAATGGAGATGTGCTAGAAAATTTCCCTACTAGAAGCTTGGCCTTGGTGATCATAAAATTATTATAGCTTAAAACCGTTCTTTTAAGAGAGCAGACTATACTGATGCTAGTACAGTCTAGCTAGCATCAGAAATAGAAACTGGCCAGCCGTATCCCCTGCGCTTCTCATAGGTGACTCGTCCAAAGTCGCAAGCTGAATCCATATAATTGCCCCAAAGCAACCTATGTCTTGCTCGTATTTGGAAATAACATAATTGTCATAAGGACATTTGTTCTTTCAAGGATCACAGCCCAGATTAAGAACTTCAGATGATTTAGATGTTGCTTTGCAGGATTTCCCTCATGAAACTCAAAATTGTATGGATATGTTTCACATGGATGTGTTGGGGCAAAAATATGGCAGGCCAAAACAATTCTCTGAATTGTAACACTCGTAACAGCTGTAACAGCAACCAAATGCAAGCTCTTAAGTGTCTTGCATGGCTAGCAAACAGCAGTAACCAAGGAGTCGTCGGACTGGGCTGCTGCCTATAAGGAAAATTAGGGAAAGCAGAACTACAGGCAGAAAAACACTTGATGGAATTGAGGCAATGATCCGTGCTCCTGCCAATGCGGGCCAGACCCTGTTTTGTCTTCAACAGTGGTTACCTAATGCTGTTTATAAACGTGACAAGTGAATGGGTTTATACTACTTCTTTCATGCTCTTGACTGCAAGGGTTTGACATCAGCCTGTTTTTTTCCCTCAATTTAATATAATCGCATTGCTCATTGCTATAAAACCTTTTAATATAGCTTCTCTTTCTCTGTGGTATTTACATTCTTCAAATATTTGTTGACCACTTCACTTCCCTTCAAGTTTCTTTTCATAAATGAGCCTCATGAATACTGCGGTGTTTTTCTTTTCTTTGAACTTATTGCTCTATAAGAATTATCTTTCTGGTTATATAGCACCCTTATAATAAAGTTTCTCGTAGAGATTAACTGATCATACAGAGCAAATATTTCCACGAGGTAGGATTGCTCAGACTGTACAGCTCTGAATCACCTTAGCCTTTCCTGCACCATGTTGCAAGAAGGTCTAATTTGCTGCGCACCTTCGAGCTGCACTGCTTGCTTGCTTTCTCAATTTGAGTTGGTGGGCACGACTTTGTTTCCTCCGTTATGCCTGTTTGGAGTAGGTGCAAAATCAAGGACAGTGGTAGGGTAGCGTTCTTCATGCTTTGCCCAGAGGAGAATCAGTCACAGTCTCAGTTTATTTTTCTTGTGAGACGGGTTTTTGTATGTGTGCTTGTATACGCTCTCAGTACGAGTCACATTGTTACCCTCTGCATTTTATAACCTCCCTATAGAAGAGGGCCTTTCAAAGAGTTTGTATTTGAAAATGCCCACGTGTTGAAGACAAATATTTCTCCTGTTGCTGGGTGTACTGCCTGCTGTTGTATTCAGGGAAGTAGATGGTTTGTGTAGTGCCTGGTAAGGTTTCGAGAAGGACGCGTAGAACCTCTAGCTCAGCAAGATGAAGAGTCAGTATGTCTGTAGAAATTACTAAGAAGTCAGAGAAGAGTGCTTTGTGTGGCGGTAAAGAAGTTGAATTTAGAGGTAATTGGGATACTTGCGTCCATGCTGACTGCTCTGCTCCTTCGTCATCACAGAAGTACTCCCCGGCGGTTTTTATAGTGGGGAGTACAGGGATATTTAATAAAGCTCTGCTCAGGTGCCCCTGCAGAAATGTTTGGGATGCCGGGATCGTGCAACAACATGGAGAAGCTGTACCAGGGCAGCAGAACAGGTAGGGGAGAGCAGGGGAAGAGTAGTAGCCCTGAAATGTCATAGCTGCCACCAGTGAGTGGAGTAGAGTGTGGAGCAGCCAGGGTTAACTGAGCTCTAGTGATGTGGGCTACAGGGCATTCTTAAAGAGACAGTGGGTGCTTTTCTTTCTAGTGGGCAGCAGCCAGCTCAGATGCCAGAGCTGGGTAGCAAGTCGCAAAGAAGGCTTTGTTTCAGCCATGCCAAGCTGTTATCAGAGCGGGGAATCTTTTTGTCAACTACTTTTGAGAGCATAAAATGCATCGGAGCAGTAAGATTCTTGAATGGTTTAATGGTCTCTCCCCCAGCAGAATTGCTTCTGTCTGCAGTTTAAATGGTGGTTTCAGAATCGGAGAGCGGAGGAGCAGAGAAGACACGCAGCTGCGCCCCGGGAAATGCGATGTGGTAACAGGTGGCGATGCAATCATTTAGCTCTTCCTTTTTCACCTCCCGGGCAGGCAGGAGGACTCCTTCCTGTGGACGCAGGTTCCTTTGTGTTCGTGCGTGCCTTGTGAGGTCAGGCAGTTCCTCAGGAAAAGGGATGCCCTGGTGCAGTGCCGGGCTGGGGATACAGAGGGTTTGATGGAGAAATCTAAGCGGGGTGGAAGGGACTGGGGTTGTGTGGGGGGAGGCTGAGCAAGACCCTTACGGAGCAGTGTCCTGTCTTCACGGGAGTAGGGGCTGGGCTGAGTAGCTGTTTAGTGATGTGAGTTTCTGGGCGAGCCCGGATTCTGCGTGATTCCAGATTACGGGAATCTGAGCCCACCCTGGAAGTAAAGGGTGAAGCAAGGGTGAATCTGATGTGTGTGAATGGGTCTTGGGACTGAAAACCAGAGGTGGCTCAGGAGGAGCCTGAGGGGTGAGACTGGGCTAGTGCTTCGGGGGAAGGCTTTAGGAGGCTGATTATGGTCAGGATGAAGAGATTGGAACAGTCTGGAGGAAGGGAGCAGCTGGCATAACTGTAACTGTATTATATGACATAGAAGCACACACTGCACCAGCCAGGGCTAAAGAAAGAGATCGGACCCTTCTAGTGCCCTTTTCCTCTTCCTCCTCTTAATAAATCTGCGACTGGTCTGAGCTGTTCCAGCCCAGTGCAGCATGGAAGAGAGAGTGGAGGGGACTGAAGGAGTGGGGCATGTCTGTACCAGGAGGCCGGGTGTAGCCCAGCCCCTGGCACAGAACAGTCGATGTGCATTTTGCTGTCTCCAATGGCAGCTATTGAAGCTTTATCCAGATGTCAGGGAATTCTCTCTTTGTGCTGAGCTTGCATAGGAAGAGCATATGTGAGGGATGTGGCTTTCTCATATTCAGAGCGGTATCCAAACAACGTAATTTGTTTGTGTTGGGTTTGAGGTGAAGTTTTGCTGCTGCTTGTCCCCTGGAGGCTACCTTTGCAGTGTAACTGAAAGTACAACGGCATGATATTTAACTCCATCCTGAAAAGATAAGGAAGGGTACACAGAGAGGCAGTACTGTAATGGTTCCACAGGGACCTGTAATTAATGGGTGACCTCCTGCTTCTGTTGTGATTTTTCTTTGTGTGTATGATAGTCTTTCCCTGGTCAACTTGTTGTTTTGCTTTTCTCTTCATCCTCCTCTCTTGAACTAGGCACTGATCTTGTAGCTGGGATGCACTCAGACTGTGGTGGTCATAGGTGGCTCCCTTCAGTGCGGTAGGGTTTGAAATCAGTGCCGCGTCTCGTCTTCATGCCTTTCACTCTTGCACTGTAAGCTCCTCGGGGTGAGAGCCCTGTCTGTCTGCAAGCTGCTCAGCCCTCAGCACCGTGCTGTAAAACAAATACATATGGGAGTTGCTTTTATTAGTGCTTGATTTCAGAGATGTCTGTTAGCATTATTGATGTGCTTGTTAATCTTCATTTTCAAGTACACTGACTGCTGTATACATTATCTGTCAGTGCAGCCCAAGTGCTTCTGGAGTAAAATATGCACCAGCTTATCATCCATGCGCTAGAACAGAACATATAATGGTTTCAGAGTTAAAAAGAGACGGATTTAGTATCAAGTGGAAGTTGGCAGGGGACTTAAGGATATGTAAATGTCTTTGTAATATATGATTAGAAATTCAAGACAGAGAATTTGTGGGAGGTCAGCTCAGCCAGCCTATTCCACTGCATCATCCCGAACCAGTGATTTCCAGGCTGGGAGCTATTACCTGTCCGTGGTTCATGATGTATTCGCTGTGTGCTCTCCATTTATCCTGACCAGGATGCAACCCAACCATGTTGGGTGGTGATTCTGTCGGTCTCAAGCTGTAGGGCAGAGTAGGGCCTACAGAGCAAAACTGACTGGTTCCCCTTGTGCTATCCTTCCTCCTTGTTTTCAGAGATCACATTGAATTAAAGAGGGCTACAACTGCATTAAATATCCTCATGGATAATGCTCATTATGAACGCGATAGCTGTAGTTACCGTAGGGATCTTGGGCAGTTCCACATGTGATGGTAGTGGTTGCTGAAGAAACTATCTAGAAAGATCCTGGCTATGCTTAAGTGCCTGTCCTGTGTAACGTAGGCTCCAGCTCTCACTCAAACACTTCACTTGTGGATGCTGAGCCTAACTCTCCACAGCCTCTTTCCTAACGTCGATTCACCTTGCCTGCTTTTGGCTTTCCACGTGCTGATTGTTTGAGCATGGTGTTGAGGACTACAGGTAGGGCTCTGTTTCCTAGGTGAGGTGGATTCTGCTACTTGTGAATGTCTTTAATTCTGTGTGGTTTCTTTTGTGCAATTAAGGAGAGCTAATTAGCTCCTTTTAGTGCAGTCTCCTTGCAGAGGTAGCTGACCTCTTGTTAATCCTGGATTAAGTTCTTACTGAGAACTGGCTCTTTGTGTGTCCCAGTTAAGATGTTGACACTTTGTTCTCTCTCTCCTTGTTCTCCTCCTCCCCCTCTTCCTCCCCATGCCTTTGAGCACATGTTTGCCTGCCTCCTCCATCCCCCACTACTGTAGGAATCCACGCTCTTTTAGCAGCCACTGTATCTTGCTCCATGAAAATGCCATTGTCAGTTCAGAGTACTCTCAAAAGATTTTTGCTTGATCCGGTACCTGTTTAGGAGCCCAGTTTCTCTAAGGGAGAAGGAAGAGTTTTGGCAATGCTCCTTATTGCTTAATATGGTGAGAATACTGCGGGGTTTGAAGAGTAGCACCCATTTTGTACTCTGGAGGCTGGGAGGGCGTTCCACCGTCTGAGCAGGAGCTAGCAAACAGGACCACATGTTCCAGTCGGAGAACTCAGCCTGTACAATACTGTGCATTCAAAAGCAGATACTGATATATCTTGAATGTTGATGTCTGAAAATATATTAAAAAAAACATTCATAGTTAAAGAGGGTATAAAGAGGAGAAAAGCAGCCTGTGCTCTCCAACAGTGGTGGTACGAGCAAAAAAATATGTGGAAAATATTAATTACCATCCAGATGTGCCAGTTACCCGCTACTGCTAATCCTACTTGCAGATTTTGAGGTTGTAGTATTACACTGAGTATTCCCTGAGGACATGCTTTCTTGACGTTACTTGTATGTCTTTTTGAAGACAAGGCCAGAAGTGCTATGAAAGTGTAAGTGTCCCCTGGTTCTGTTCTGAACTCAGCTGAAAAGTAGAGGTGTTGGAGAATATCTGTCTCAATGGCTTTAAGTTTTCAAAATAGATGGAATTAGAAGTGGACAAAGAATTATTGGGGAAGGAGAAATGAGAAACCTTAATGTGTTTTCAAATCCAGGTGCTCATTTTTCCCAGATATTTTGCAGACAGACTTTTAAAGACTGCTGTTAGTTTCTGTGTCACTGGTGTGGCTTACAGGGAGGGTAGGATTGCTCTAGCTGGATATAGAGATTATCTCAAACCCACTTGTTTCTCTGTAGGCCCGGACATTTAGGCACTGGACTGTCTTGTGTGTGTATTGTCAGCCCCGGGCTTTAATTACTTGGACAGTGCATCATTTCCTCTCACCTGAGAGATGCAATATGTCTAAGTATGCTTGTCTTACGGCTGGGTCTGAGACGGTAGAACAGAAAAACAGCCCTGCCACTCAGTCCAGCAGGCAGTAAAGGTACGTCTCGTGCTGTCAGCATGAACACTGAAGGGCCTGCCACAGATAGGCGTGCTCTGAATTGGACCATCCTTGGAGAGAGTGTTCCTGATGTATGACTTTTCACTTTCCTGCAGGGCTTGGTAGTCCTGTAGTATCTGGGGCTGTGGTGTGTGACCATGTCATGCCATGAATAGCTCAGCACTCAAACCCTCCTAAAGCTGTCCTCCACGCATGAAATAATGCCCTAGTGCTTGTCTTGATTCTTTAACACCGGTACCAGGGCAAGGGCTGAGAGACACGTGTGCACGTAAACACAGTCGACATAAAATGTGTTCTGCAGCTCTTGAACAAAACAGGAACCGGTAGCTTTAAGTTTGGAAGAGCTTCCTTAAAGGCCCCTGAATACTGCCCCTCTTCTCAGTGCTTGAAAACAAGCTGTTTTCATAGTGATATGAATGGTGCTGCAAAGACCCAGAAATGTAACAAGAGTATTCGCCCTTCTGAGAGTTCTGGGTTGATTTTGCAGATCTGATAAAGTTTGTAAGGCATTTGAGGTGTCGTGTGATTTTTCACATTACCCATAACTTTGCCTTTTGCACGCCATCCCAGGTAAGCCTGAGAAGCTTTTCTCCGAGTCTTGCATTTTTACTGCTGCTCTAACAGTGCTTTTGGAAGCAGAACTTCGGTTGATTCATCTTCTCTCCTGACAGGCTGAAGAGTGGGTAGATCTTCAACTTGTGTATTGAATCTATCCTACCACTTCATGACCTGCTTTGAGCCTTTGCGTGTTCCCCATGGTTCTAGATCTGAAGTAGCCATTATACTGAATTTCATGAGAGCCTTTGGGTCAGTGTCGCTCTCATGTGACTATTGAAAAATAGTATCTTGTTCAAACCTTAGCAGTCATTCAGACAAAACATACAAAAATATGTAAAGGCTGAGAATCACACTTCCAACTATTTTCATACATCTTTGAAAGCCATAAGAAAAAAAACCCTGAAAGATCCATAGACTGTAAAATTAAACGGGACCATTCAGATATCTCTTCTAAGTCCTGTTGAATGCAAGGTATAAGACTTGCCTGCATTGATTCTGGTTGTGGTCAAGAACAGTATTCAGGAAAACACAAAACCTTGCGTAATATTGTTTGCCACGGATGGATAACCTAGCCTTGAATTAGTTACAGTGGTAAGTTTTGTTTACTTCCAAAAGCGCGTGCATCTCCTCTAGTCAGAATTTGTCTAGCTTCAGCTTTCAGCACTTGGTACTGTTGCGTTTTCATCTGTTACCTGGTATTATCAGGCTTGATAATCATTAACGATTGATGATCGTTTAAAGCTTGTCATTCCTTGACCTCCAGTTTGCGTTGAATGGATTCAGTGCCACTACCTTTATTGCGCGTTGCTCTTATCTGAAGCCTGTCCACATTATCCACATTGTTCACGCACTGAAACTAGATACAGTCCTAGATGTAGTGCTTCAGGGAGAATCACACCATCCTTGGATATGGAGGTACCATTGCGTTGGACACAGGGAATAGGAAAGCTCATATGTTACATGCCATTTTCTTTAGACATGTTTGTAAATTCACCAGTTCACAAACTCTTCTAAGCACTTTCATTTTCATATGTGACCATTTAAAAGTCCAGGTGCAAGTTATAGTGGCTCTGCTGATCACCTTGGTTTTTCTGAGTGGGTAACGAGATTTTGCCGTATGCTTGTTCATCCTTAGGTTTGTGTTGGAGAAATACTTAAGTGTTTTTGGTGAGGACCACAAGGCTACTGCATGTGGATTTCTCCAGTTGCAAACACACCAGGTTTACCCATAAACACTGAAACATGGTCCAGTGAATTGGAGATTGAAGTCTTGAGAAGAAGGCATTGCAAAAGTAATAGCGTTCTTTGTTAGCGGAAGACCAATGTGTGCGAGGACAAGATGGTGTGGGATTTGGCCCTAACTCTTCATTGTCAGTTGTTACTTAGCTTTACAACTTCTGTTAGAGACGGTGCATTTCCACATAGGTAAAAAGCTCCATCCTTATGGGAACTTGCAGATTTAAAGCCTGAGTCAGACGTTACTGGGTGAAGCGACAAACATTGTCATCGGCTCTTGCGATTGTGTTATGGATTCATTTTGTTTGGTACTCTTTGTAAACCTCCAACACTTGTAAATATGTGATTATATGGGAAACTCTCATTTTAATAGAAGTTTCTCCCACGACTGCAGAGAAGACCTTGAGAACACAACCTGAACAAATGTGTGCTAATACAGTTAGAGGAATAAAACCCAGTTTTTCTTTTATGAAATTAGATTTTGTGCGCCAAGTGTATGTTTGAGGTGAAGGTTTGTGTTTTAGATGCTTGTGACTGGCAGCACTGTAAACAGAGAAGGGGAAGAAAGAAGCTTGTCCACAAGAGGGATGTCACAAAATTGACATCAAGCTGATGGATCTCTTTATGGGGCAATGCATTTATTAAAATAGTGGCATATACACAGTGAACCCACGTGCCTCCATGTGTATTCTTTGAGTAATATGAAAAAGATGATGGTACTGTTATACTATCCTGATAAAGACGGGTACGGTGGTAACATTTTCAATTTAAAATCATGTGCAGCATTTGAATTGCACAGTGGCATGAGCCTGCTGGTGCAGAGCATTGATTCTTAAGAGCAGAGTGCCTCCTGCTCCCACTGATTTTGATTATAGCGAAATGATGGATAATCGACCTTTTGGAAAGATGCTCTGTTGGGACATTAGCACTGAAAGCTGTGACTGGTTCTAAAGAGAAGAGAAAATGGCCAACCCTGTGTACGGAAAGGGTAAAATGCAACAAAAGAAAGCAAAGGGCAAAGTGATGAGTATTTACATCACTTAAGGCACAGCCCCTTCTGTTATCAGTGGCAAGCAGTAAGTCCCCGATGGGGTCATTCGCAGCATTTAAATCTGGCTGTAGTCAGACTCCTGACTTAAGTATTCTGAATCATACTCTAGAGTTGCCTGCTTGGCTCAGTTGATACCACAGGGAACTCTGAAAATAAACATCTGAAGTGGGCGATATGAATGTAGACTGAAGAGGCTGCAGAGGAATAGAAGTGATATAAGGTATAAAATCTTAAACTACTGTAGCCACACTGGTGCAGAAGTTTCTCTGGATACTCTTTAAGGCTTGTCTATGCTGGAAAGTTGTTTCACATTTAAAGCCCTAGAATAACCCAGAATGCTTCCACATGTGGACACTTGTGCTTCAAACAAAGGGTGTTGGTACAGGGAGCTGTTCCAGGTCAGTTTTACGCTATTTCCGTGCGCAGACAAGGTGTGATTTCATATACTGAAAGGAAAAGTGCAAGCTAGTCGATTATTTTGCTCTCTTCTTTTTTCATCCTTCAGCTTATGTAATTTATATTGTACTGTGAGAGCCCTTGGGAGGGTCTGAAACCCTTTTCCTTATTCTGGCATAAAGATGAGCGGGTGTGTAGGGATACAGTGGCGTGTGTATGTCCCCCAAAGAAACGCCATGTACTAATACTGCTATAGAGTTGTAAACTTTGCTTGATAATGTTTCTTTAAAAATCCCAGGCCTGGTTACACATGGATAGGCGTAAAAAAACGAAACCAAGTTAGCTTCCTAGAAGAAGTAAGCTAAATTGAGTTGAGGTCATCTTAATTCTAAACGAGTGTGTCCTCACGGTGTTTAATTCAGTTTAGATAATCCATTTTACCAGTTAATTAGGGTTTAGTTTTCCTGACTGTTCTTGCATTGACATGCTTACAGGTTTCGAAACTTTCTCTAACATGTGCGAATGGTCTAGTGTGTATACAGGGAGGAGGAATACGATTTTTTTCAACCTGTAGGATCTTGACTTATAGGCTTTGCCAAACTTTGCGAACAGCATCTAAAAGTGACAGGTATAATCGGGGGACCTTGGGAAAAATGGCAGGAGCTCTGTCTCTCCCCTTTTCCTCTGGCAGACGGGAATAACGAAGGCATTAAGGGGGTTGCATTATGTAAAGCGCAGCCCACAGGCTGTGTGCATGCGCACGCGTGTGTGCCTGCGCGTGCAGGAGCGTGTGTGAAAGCGCTGGCAGCGAAGGGGAGAGGCGCACAGACCATCAATCATAACCACACAGAGCGTGGCCGGCGGGAGGAAGAGAGGCTGAGCCATGGCAGGAGCCCGAGCAGTATGCAAGGCAGCTGAGAGAGGGGGCTCTGGGTGCCCGTGAGGAGCCCCAGGCACCCCCTACTCCCTTTTGCCTTTGGGAAGGGCTCGGAGATGGTGCAGGAGGTGAGTACCCTCCCACCTCACCGCTGGCCCACCCTCGCTCTCCCCCCACCACACACAAGTGCATGAATGAATGAATTCCTCCTAGCTGCTCTGCGCTGCACTACGGTCCCTAATGGCTACCAGGTTAGTGTTACTCTCCTGTTCCTTCTGCTGATGCCTCTCTTCCTCTCCCTGTGTCTGTGTGCGGTCTGCAGTCTCTGAATGCGTGTGCACACGCGTGCATGTATGTGTGCGAAAGACAGAGCCAAAGGGCTGTATGTGCTGTGCTCAGCACAGGTTTGCCGAGCAAATCTATCCTCCGAGACATACGCTTTCAAGGCAGATTAACTCTGGAGTCCATGTTGGTTGCTGCTGCTGCTGCTGCTCCTTTCTGTTTGGGGGACTTGAAAGCAGACAGCGTGACATCATGTTGCAGAGATGCTTCATTTCTTTTCCCTTCCACAGGCTGATCCCTTTTTTCCTTGTTCCCCCCCCATGCATGCGCCCTGCCTCTCCTGCAGTGGAATTGCTAAAGCAGCCTTTTCGATTGTTTGAAACAACCGATGAGCAAATCTGATTGTTTTTTTTTTCCAGCTTTCGTTCCCCTCACCCCTCCTCCTTTTCCCTTTACGCCTACTGTCTCCCCCATCCCCCATCCCCGAAGGGGCAGTTATTACTCTCCTAACACCTGGGTATATGGAGGGAGGCAGAAGGGGGTTGAAGTTGGATGAACTGGCAATGCGTCACAGGAGGGCAGCTGGAGCTGCTGCAGAAATATGGTGTATTTGTTTGCCCATGTGCTCCCTTGCTGTTAAAAGGGCTCGGAGCATGCACACTGATGTCTTGTTCTGCTTTGCTCTCTATGTTTATATATTCGCAATGATGGGGAGGGACAGAATTTGCTTCGTGCCACTTTTTCAGGCTGTCCTCCAGATACAGGTGACTTTTTGCCTTTTTTGCCCCCC
>VZTV01076959.1:31905-46094 GCA_013400875.1 Anhinga rufa
AGCAGTAGGAAACAAGAGCTCATTGCACTGTGCGTCTTTATAGGTAGTGAGAATCTGATGAATCCCCATTCACTAAAAATTGCTTTTTCTTAGATTACTGGCGACTAGCATTGTCCCATCCATCATGGCACAGATTCAGTAAAGAGGATATATCCCTGCTGAAGCTGGTAGATTTAGGATGGAGCTTGTGATTTTGGTTCAGTAGGATAGAAGGAAACCTCAAGCTGAATCTCAGAGATATATTTTACATCAGTGCAGTAACTTTCAATGCCTAAGATTCTGTCAAGGGAAGCCCCCAGCTGCCCATGCCACAGAAAACCAGAAAGCTGTATAAAGTAGAGGGAGCACATGCCATATAGGGGGACAAGCCTGAAGCAGGTCCTCAGGACAAAGGACTGTGTGTGACTCTTGCACTCAGGGTGTCTGGCTCTTCCCGGTATCGGCCACGGCCCTTGGCCCTCTCTATTTTTAACTTTCAGCTGGACAGTGCTGCTGCGTGGTTAGAGCAAAGGAGAGAGGTTGCATGGAGGATATCAGGGCGAGGGAACGTGAAACTGCTGCATTGTTGTTTTCAGAATGGTAAAGGGATGAAACATCAAGGCATGAGCAAAAGAAATCGATTTGATCCCAGCTTTGAAGATCACAGCATCTTCCATTAACTTATGAAAGCTGGTGCTGATGAGCAGCAGGAGTGAGTGGGAGGATGTAAAGCTCTAGCTTTGTCTTCTACTCCTGAGATACACAATATCCCTGTCCACCCCCGCTTTGTCGCTGATAAGATGTGGTATGAGGGTTCATTAGACATTTAATCTGTGGTTTATTAAAACCTCTGCCACAAGATTGGAATGTGTTCAGGGGGACGCTACCTGTGCTCGGGATAGAGTCCTGGGACGCACATAGCCTTGCTGAAGTTACACCAGGAGATGGGCAGAAAGCTCTAGGCTCTGAGACTTTGAAGACAGCATCAGATATTGCAATTCTTGCTGTTAATTGCAAGAGCCATTGGCACTGCGGTGGGGAGGAGAGGAAACAAAGCCCGTATCTGTTCCTCCTTTGGAAGTACAGCCGTAGACTGAGTGACCTGCAGGTGACCATGCTGGGGCTGTGTCTGAAACAGGCATGCCGTCAGCTTCAGAGGGATGTGAAATTCTTATTTTGCATTATTTCCCCTTTATTGCTTCTCTGATTTCATTGTGTTATCCATCATACTTTTGTTCCATGTGGTTTGTCTTCCTTTGGAACAAATGGAATAATATTAATTTGTGTGTGATGGAGGGGTTTAGTGTGTGATTTATAACACGTGTTGGTTCTTTGGAGATTAATGATCCTTTCTACATTATGTCTGTTGTATTATTGGATGGTGTTTTTAAGATCTGGCTTGTTCTATTTTGAAAGCATTTTCCAACTTTTTCGAGGGATTTTTGCAATAATTCCAAGTAGGAAGGGAGCGGCAGAGGGATTGTTTCAAACACAGCACAGTGGGAGTTTCTCTAAGATACCAGACCATTTGTCCATCAGAGTTGATAGTCTTGTCTCTAGTGGTAACCAGTATCAGATGATTCAGAGAAAGACAATGGCATTGTTAATAATACATTTGATCAACCTTGCAGTGCAGGGCAGAAGGCAAATTTCTTCCTGATGCTTGCAGTGATTTTCTAATCCCCTGGAGCATAATAATTGCCTTAATTTTCTCTCATGAATATGTAAACATGCTATTGCATGTCCTAGGAGGAGGACACCATTCTGTGAAACATCAAAATAATCAGAGTAAATCTTTGACAAGGATGGACTTCTCTGTTAAAAACTAGTTGTTTAAAAAAACATGCAGAAAGTATAGTATTCTTACTATCTTTTTTAAAGTAATTGTCACGAAACACTGCCCAGTTTCTGTACAGCCCTACAGGTGTCATTGCTTTTTAATGTAATGCTTGCTTTTCTACTGGGAGAGGTAAGATAAGTATTGCATTTTGTTATTGCTTATAGAGCAATGTCAAGCCCAGGGAATTGCTTGAGAATATATGGAGGTTTTCATTCTTGGATTATCAATTTGAAGTGAGTGTAGGTTGGTGATGACCAAAAGTTGTTACCATCTGCTTGCTGCTTGGTAGACTGCATAATGAGTTTCTGAATCTCATCTTTTTCCACTGATGTCAGACTGTAATAGAGAAAAGTATCTTTGTAGGCGTAATTAACCCCTTTACTAGCTGTTTCTGAGGAGAATTAACTCTTTTTGTACTGCAGCCAGGCTTGAGGTGCCTTCTTGACCTTGTAGCTTTTTCTGCTCTTTTCAAGACTTTATCAGTAGAGTTCTGTTTTATGCTTGAGAATCTCCTTCATGCTTGTTTAGGAAAGCATGTAAGCACAGGCTTGACTTTGTTTGCACAGCCCATAGACATCAGTGGGTCTACATACACAGTTAAATATGTGCTTAAGTTCTTTCCTTGTTTGGGGACATAGTGCTCTGCACTTTCCAGAATTAAGCCCAACAGTAAGCCCAGTTTTGGGCCTTGAAGAGCTTAGTATCAGGTAGGTGTTACGGGCTGGAGGGAGATGTCAGCAGCTTCAGCAGACTTACTCTTATAAAGCAAGTTCTTTGGAGAACTGTGGTGGACTTGGAGGCTGCCGATTAGCTTTCCAGATCAGGACTTCCTTCAGGAAGTCCAAGGGGTTTAGAAATATACTGCAAGAAATGGTGTCATTGATCTGCTTGTGCCGTTTGAGAAGCTGGTGATCACAACAAAGGTAGGGAGCATCGGGTGCCTGAAGCTGCTACTTGTCCAGACGAGCTGCCCTTGTTACACATCCTTGGGTACTCTTGGTAACGTGGTGGTTACTTCTGCCTAAATTCTAACTCACATCCTGCAACTGGCAGATTCAAACAGATTTGCTGTGTGTCTTCTTAATCTGTGTTGTACCCCTGCCTGAGAGGAGAACCACAAGCTGCTGTTGTACAGTGTAGGCACAGGTGCTGCTACACTGCTCTCTGCAAGCTGTGCCTGGAGGATGGCTGCTGGCTACTGAGGCACGTGTCATTTGGGAAAGACCTGTTGCAGGGTGCTTGTCTTAAGCCCCGGGATGGCTGTGTTGTAGTGGCAGGCGGAGTGATTATCTCAGAGTATCTGGTAGGATGGACAGACTTCATGTCAGTTCAGGACTGCTTGAATGTCATTCACGCAGAATTTATTTAGCAGACCTGAACAAAGTCGGGTTCCTTGTCAAGCTCTCCATTAGAGCATTGCAAAGAGTCCTCAGGGTTCCTTCATAGCTGTACAAATCACAGTCTTAGCTTGCGGAGTACAGACTGTAGCCTCTCTCAAAAGCTACTGCTTGCTGAAGTCTCTGTTCACCAGCTGGTCCAAATCTTCACAGGAAATATTCTGTTGGAAGAGGAAGTTTGGCCTTTTGCATCTTGCTTTGCGTCCTTGCTTTGTGGTGTGACCAGGTAGCTTGTCCGGGCGTTGCTAAATGTTCGTTCTTTTTCCACCACCTAAAGCAAAGCTCCGTTCTTCACTCTGCTGCTCCAGATATCGAGGCTTGTCCTCCACGTGACTGAACAGAGTTTGGCCTCTCCCTAGACGCATCACGCGTGCTCATGTTATTTTTACCGCAGCTCCGATCAGAAGACGAGGTGTTTCTCTTAGGCACAGTATGAACATAAACCAAGAAGACGTACTCTGCCTTCTGTGCTTTCATATACTTCATGCAGGGGTTTCACCTAGGAGCAAGGGGCTGCTGCTTAGGTGGGCTTGTTTGTGTTCTGTCCCTGACTTAATCTGTTGCATCTACTAAAGGCTACGCTGCAGGGGTATGTGAGGCCCTGAATGCGCTCTGGTCAATTAGGTCTGTAAAGCATTATTTATTACTATTATATTTTTTCAAAGTGGGTCAAGCCGTTTTGGCATTTCAGGCGTTGATTCCTGGTTCAGTTGCAGGCCTTGGTCACTATGGCAACTGCAGAAAGCGTTCGTCATGGCTGTGCCTTGGGTCGGATTCAAACTTCAGGGACTGAGCAGGAGCAGCGAGAGTTTTGAGGGGCTCAGGGCAGGGGGAGGCAAGTGGGACGGAGCCGCAGGCTTGTGGTTTTTGTGCCTGTCCTTGCTGTCGTAGAAATGAAAGGCTGAATTAACAGACTCTTCATATTCCTCATTGTGCGCGCACACACCCATGGAGTCCTTCGTGTGAGGAATATTCAGCATTGCCCAGTCATCAGATAGCATGAGCTGGATTCAGACTCCCTGAGTCTGATCAGCTCTCTGCCGCTGACTTAAGGGACAACCTAAGAAGGCACCCTTGAAGCTCTCTTTTTTTTGTCTATCTCTGTAAAGGTGATAATCCATACACACCTAACACAATATGTGTTAGGTATGGATTTAGTTTTTTAAAGCATGCCAGAGATGCTAAGCGACTGGAAAACTAACTTGGAGGCCAGAAGCCTGCCTGAGGTTGTGCTTGGCAGAGCTGGCACCAAAACATACGGCTACGGTAGTGTGAAGTGAGCCTGGACAAACATACACGTGCCAGCTTTAAGCTAGTTAGTGCTGATGCTGCTCCTATGTAGCTGCAGCGGCGTAGGTTACTCAGCCGTGACTGAAAAACCCACCTGAGGAGCTTTGTAAGACAGTGGGTGATTAGCTTGCATTGGCCTCCATAGCTACACCCTGCTTAGCAGTACCTCTGCTAGGTGTGTAAAGCCAGGTTTGGGGCGCGTGTCTGAAAACTGAGAATGTATCTTCCGTGCCTGTGTGTGAGCGAGCGTATATTGGAGCTAGTATTAATGTATTTATTGCAGTTCACAAAAGTCAACATTTGTCTCATTTCTCATTTGATTGAAGTTTGAGTAAAAGAGTACTGAACCTTTTAGCGGGTTTCATCTCAGTTTCACATGCACGTGGTGCAGCTGTACCCTGGTTTTGAACTGGCTATTCTGTGCTTTACTTCAGAAGCAGTAAAAACTCAGTGCTCCTTCCTAACTGTAACCTGAAAGCAAGCAAAGCCTTGACTGAATTTGACTTGGTCTTTCCTGAAGCTGAAACTCAAAGTGAAACTTGTGAGTATGAACTCACATGAACTGAAAATGAGAGGGAGGTTGTGCGTGATAAACTTGGGTTTCGTAGAGCTGTAGAGGATAAATGAGTATGTCTGTTCAAACAAATTTAGTGCAGCGATATGTGACTCAGGAACATTGGCTTCAAATTCTTGCCTTGTATTTCTGGGGACCTCTCAGGTAAACCGGTTTACGTTGAATCAAGCATGCTAGGGGCCAGATTTAGGAAATGTGATGTAATGCCAGATAAGCAATAACACAGCATAAGCAGGAGCAATACAGCCTCAGAATTTAGAGTACTTAACTGTAAGAATGGCTATTCAAAACCATTTCCATCTCTGGAAGCATTGCTAATGAACTTCAAGTCTTAGTACCATTTGCAGAGCACCTTCCGCACATGCACGTAGTTGCCGATTGCAATCGGTACACTAGATGCAAGTATGCTGGGTTGTTCTAAAAGTGTGTACATCTTGAGTTTAGCAAGGTGAAGTAGCAGCAGGACAGAAAAGGTGAAATACCCATTTTAACTGGATCAGCTGAAAGTCTATGAAGAAACCTGATGCTTTTGAACATTTCAGTAAGCTAAAAAAACCCTGATAATTTTGCTTCATGATATACTTAAACTGTTGCAGGCAGTGCTGCTGGGAGAATGGTCCAGATCGTCTTTTGCTCAGTCTTTTGTTTTGTTTCGATTAAAGCTTAACTATTGCTACAGTTGTGCTGCACATGTAGTTAGTAGTCAGTATTCCTGTGTCTTGACCAGGGAAAGGGAGGACGCAGTATGCTGTTGGCGTATTCCACTCATGATATGTGCCATTTTTAGGTGTAAACTGCGAAGAAACAAGCTAAGGGGGGGAATTAGTCTGCCGATCTTTGCACCGGAGCTAACTGGGAGTTTAGGTGGCATTTAACAAGCAGCTTTTTGTTATTCTATATGTATATGATTGTCAGCCTATTAAGTAGAGATAGGTAACAGAGTGGAGTCTATACTTTAATCCATCTTTCTTCCTGCTTACAGACATTATGCAAACCTATTTAATCTAGCCTGTTTATTATCCATATGAACTTCCACACTTCATATTCTTGGAAGTATCTTCTAAGGGTTTTCTGTGAAATGCCATGCTGCTGTTCTTGCCAATTGCAAGCTTGTTGCCCGTATGAGTGTGAAACTTGTTTCCGTTAATGTTTGCATAAGCAACTTTGTTGTATACTTTTCACAAATTATTAAGGGAAAGTTTCATCACATGTGCGTAAACACAAGCAGTGAACAAATAGAGGATAATTTATGAGACCAGTTCATGCAGGTCTAAACCAAACCAAACTAAACCTGATAACTACTGGGGGAGCATGTTACATTATCTACCCGTATCTGCTAATTGATATTTGTAAACATTTTTGGCATCTTCAGAGTTAAGAGGTGGATACGATTTTTATCTGAGAATTAATGAAACCTCAGGCACGTATTCAACTTTTCTAGATTTTCAGAAAGGAAGTGATCCATTTTAAACTACCTCACAGCACATCCCATTGTGAGAAGCAAACTTCAGCTTGCTATATATAATTGGGCTTAAATTATAGCCCTTAAGAGTTTCATCATACTAGCTTCTTTAATTCAGCCCCTTAACAGTTGTAATTCCCTCATCTTTTTTTCTATTGCCAGCTCTTCTGTCACTCACGTATGGCCTGCTTTCTAATGCTCAGAAGATAACAGGGTACCGTAACAGCTCAGCATGGCAGAGTTAGCACAAAGTTCATCCTTGGATCAGCCCTGGTTCCACTGTAGCCTGCAGCTTGCAGAGTTGAACAGTACTAGCAGGAAAGGCCTCAAAGATGTTTGGGCCGGTCATAAATAGATTTGACTGCTGAAGGAAATGAGTTACGTAGGGAAAAATGGATGTAGCCTGTGGTATTTTGAAGAGTCTGGCAGGAAGAAGAGGCATCAAAAGAGAAGGAACAGTGAGGAAAGCTGAGTTTTCCTGTTTTGTATATACATGTATAAATATGTATGTAACAGGCTTTCTGATTTAGGTGTTAGGGCATTTGCTGAAGATAAGGGATGAGAAGTTCCATTCTCCTAAATGTTTCATTATTTCCATAAAACTCTGAAAGGTCTTGCTTTTCTCCATTACAAAAGGGGAACTTTTTTTTTAATCATGAAAGCTTTTATGTTATAGCAAAACATTTTCATGCCCAACTCTAACTGGTGTGGGAAAGGATGATTTGATACAGGAAATCATGACTGCATTGTCTGTCATCATGACTCCCCTCCCGGTGCCCCATTATTTTTGATGATCTTTAATGGAGTGTTTTCTAAAAGATATGATTCCATTTTTGTGCATCCTGTTGAGAATAGTTATACTTGCTGAAATGAAATAAAGGAGGGACAGAGTCAGACTGTATCAAGAACACGCTGACTTCTCCCTCATTCTTGAGTGGAAGTTTAGGTTTTCTAAGCTCAGAACACAAATTTAAACTCTCAGAGCTGGCAGGAGAGAATGAGTTCATTCTCATAGGTATTCATCTGTGGTCGGATGAATTGAAGAGCGGGTGGAGAAAGACACTGGCAGGCCATTGTAGTTCCCTCTGCCACTAGTAAATGATAACTGTCTACAGCCTCATTTTACTGGGGAAGTATAAGTCCTAAGTGTGGCATTGGGTGCATTGCTTCAGGAAGCCAGATTTGTCCCCTGTTGTTAGTGGAGAAATCTGTGTGGAATGCTCCACCTCAGGGCATGGGTGCAGTTGCTTTCTGTCTGAGCTGAAGATTATTAACCCTGTTCTTTCTTTCTTTCTGCAGTACTGCCAGTAACTCAAACCGCAGCACGCCTGCCTGCTCCCCGATCCTGCGCAAACGCTCCCGGTCCCCGACACCGCAGGACTCCCAAGGAGACGCCATGGTGGAAAAAGGCTCAGACCACTCGTCAGACAAATCCCCTTCCACGCCGGAGCAGGGTGTACAGCGTAGCTGTTCCTCTCAGTCAGGCCGCAGTGGGGCCAAGAACTCCAAGGTGAGCAAATGACTTTGGCCAAGATATGCACGTGTCCCCAGTTCTAAACTCTCTAATGTGGCACACTGGCTTTGTCCTGTGCCTTTTTTTCTCTGGCTAACTTTCCTCCTTCTTCTGCCATCATACTTCTGAAAATTCTCCTAACTGGGAGCCATTTGCCCAGGTTAGACTTCAGCACAACTCTGTCATCCTTTCAGTGACCAGAGTCCATGAGTTGCTGATGGCTTGTACTGCAGTTCCATAACGGTTTATGTAGGCTAACCTTCTTGCAGTCAAGGCCCTGTTTCCTTGGGAGGCTCTGTGGTTTTGAGAAAGACCTTGAAAATCAGCTCTTGCAGTTACTTTTTATCATCTGGATCATGAAGGGTCATGGAACAAATAACGGTTCCTCTGCAGACAGCCTGTGAAGGGCCCATGCACTTCTCCAGTCCTGTCTAAGCCCTGTGTTGCGATGAGGTTCAAGTTGCACAGGATCAGTTTGCCAGCCCTTTGCACGTTGCCTCCTACCGGTGCAGTATTATGACTGGCTTGGCCAGGGCAGATGTTTTTTTTCTTAGAAAGGTATTGTGTCTTTTGACCATATTAGAAACAGCCTTGTCTTTGCTGTACTGAGGAAGAGGGTTTCGGGTTTGGCGACTTTTGATTTTCTGTGAGCAGTGGGACCTGGTGAAACGCACACGAGGGCCTTGGGAGCCAGACATAACCTTTGATTATAACCCTAATGTCAGTGGTGTATTATAAGATGGTTAGCTGTCAGGAACACTTGTGTGAAATGAGTTGTTAGATCTTTCCCCGATTTATCGCTGGATTGTGTCACGCACACGAAAAGTCTTCATCCACCCCCATTTTGTGGTCATTGTCAGCAGAGGAAACAGGATTCACTGGCCCACATTCACTGGGCTGAACTGATCTCTCGCCACTAAGGAAGAGGGAGTGAAGTTTTTTTTCAAGTTGAATCATTTGAGACCCGTCAGTTCTGAGGTTGCCCTTGAGGTCAGACTTGCTTCCTGTGCACACAGTAACCTACAAACACTGTCCCAGGGCAGCAGGACCGGAAGAAACCCTCATGCATTCTGGTGCCAGCAGCCTGTCCCCAAAAGAAGGCCATGCAGATGGGAGGCAGGCAGGATGCAGAGCACGCTATGTTTATAGCCACACCGGGGGATGCTATGCCAGGGAAATGGCGTCCCTGGTAAGGGGGAATTACAGAAATGAGTTGCATTGTCCTGGCCCATAAAGTGGTGTGATTTAAGGCCATGCGAGTGCAATTTTTACCAGCATGGTGACTACTAAAGCTTGACTTTAATTCACGGTGCTTTTCACAAGCGAGGGGGGATATAATGCTTTCTGTTGGGTTTGTGGGTTTTCCTTCTCTTGATTTGCGAGGTAATTTTTCTTCTTTCCTTAATTTCTCTCTTTTCATTCCTGCATGCTTTCTCTCCGATTAAGTCACACAAGCGCCTCTCCAAAGTAAGCCTTCTTTTTTCTCTCCTGTCCCCCACTGTAGAATTGTCTCATCATTCAGAACCCCTCCCCGTGGTACTGAGCGGTGACCCCAGTAAGGCATTCTCCTGGTGCGGCTGTGAGAATGTCAGCAAGAGCTCTGCCCAATGCCTGTAGCTGAGAAGCTGGTTTCACTTATATCACTGGGATCTCATTAATATTTGCTCACATGGTGTGAGAACTGGCCTGTTCATCACATTCCTTCATTAACTTCCAACTAATTTTAGCCTTTGTTTGCTTTCCCTCTCCCTTGAAGTGAGCTGTTGTCTTTGCCAGGGAGAAATCTGCTGGCTTTGGTAGGCTGAACAGTACCATAATCCCTTCTCTTTCCTCTCTTCTTGCTTTATGCCTTTCAGAAACAAGAGTTGGTTTCCATGACTTCTTGTCTGCTTTTTATGATGAATAGTAGCTTTGTGGCCAGTGATATCACCTTACTGCCCTTCCATGCTTTCCTGTGTGATGTAAATATTAAAGATCAGTGATTTCAAATGAACCCAGCTTAAACCTGTTAGAACAGACCTGTCCCAAATGAATTGTGAGAATTCATGGGCTCGCTCTGAAAGGTAATAAATAGAAGAAGATCTCTCTGTGGGTACTTGGATTGGAGATAAGCTCATTTGAGATTTGATCTCGCATCTCTATGCTACCCTCAGAAGAGTGTAAAAACGCAAAACGCAGATGGGATGCATATTGGACAGAGTGCCAGGCTGTTGGCGTTTCCACGCGTACATGAGTAACCTTAAAACCAGAATGGCTTGGATGGCTTCATAATCCAAGAAATCAATGCCTTGGCCTTTCCCCACTTGATGCCTTAGATTTCATTCTAGGCAAGTTCTCAGAGAGCAGTGAAGTCTACAGTGCTGGCTTACTGTTTTTCCTTGGTCATGATGGCTCTTGTAACCAGCCTGACCTTGCATGATTGCTGGTGTCTGCTGGAAGCTTCTTAATGTTTTTGTTTAGACAGATTTGTCTTGCGCTTGGTAACTGTAGCTTGGACAACTATAAAGGAGGACTGTGGAGCTAATGTCTCATGTAAGGTGTGAAAGAAGTTCCTTGGAAAATGCAGGTCTGGATTAGCAGAGAATCCCGAAAGGATTGGTGGTGAGTAGAGGTGTGCGGGTCAGGACAGGTCACGGCTAGGCTATGGTAGGCTGAAGGTGCTTTCCTAAGCTATGGAGAGGTTTGTTAGGAGAGGGACTCGTGGGAAGAACACTGGTAGAGAGCGATGTACGAGTAAAAGGTATGTGTAGTGGTACTGTGATGTGCTTTCAGCCAGCCCATTGCTTTTCTGAGAGATAAAACCCAACAACTTTAAGACAATTAGAGAAACAAGAGGGAAGTGGGCCTCAGCTGAGTTCCAGTGTGATCAAGCCAGTGCACAGAGGGAAGGGGATCCTGGCATGACCTCCGTCAGCCCTGCTCACCCATGGTCTGTGCACAGGGTGAGCCTAAAGCAGCGTGAAGGCTCGATCTCCTTTCTGTGCTCCGCAAAGTGGCTTTCTCTGGTACAAGCGAGGAATCTCAGGCATAATAAGCCCCCTGATTCTCCCCACGCAGATGATGATGGTATCTGTTCAAGACAGGGACAAAGATTTTAAAATCTCCTTTCTCAGCCTCTCCTCTCCCCACCCCTCTTCTGCAAGAAGAATGGTCTGATTTTCCAACCTGTCATGCTAATGAAATGAAACAGCTTGAGCCCATGAGTTTGATGCTGTGTTTATACAATTGCTGACAGATCTGCTTGAAATCCCTTGCCCTCTTTTGTCTGTTGTGTTAATTGTCGTGCTGCAGTGTTGCCATCAGAGGGAGCGCTTCACCAGGAGTTTTTAAGCACTGGATTACATCTGTAGGAAATCTTCTCTGGAGCTTGCTTTTCTATGCTGTCCCCCAGCATCACATGGACCAAACCACCTATAGGCCTGCGTCAGCCTTTAGGCTTTTACTGGCAAACACTGCTGCTTCTGGAACAGCTTTCTGAACTCAGTAAAAAAACCCCTTTTGCTAGCAGCTAACAATAAATATGTATTTTTAACTCTTTTGCTCTTGCCCAAGAATAAAAGTGGTTTCCTCTCCATTGCAAATCCTTCAGGTTCTTCCCACTGTCCATAGCTAATAATGAATGCTGAGGATAACTATCAGGTATGGGGAAAACATGAATTTTGATGTAGGCCCTGGAGACTGTAGAACAGTTTAGGTCGGAGGGGATCTCAGAAAGTCTCTAGTTCCAGCCCCACTCAAAGCAGAGCTGATGTGGTTAGATCAGGTCGGTCTAAAGTCTTGGTGAGGCACGTTTTGCAAATCTCCAAGACTGGAGATCCCACTCGGGCCCCTGCTCCAGTGCTTAACCACTCTTGTTGTGAACGGGCTTTTTCCTTCTATCCTAATAGAATTTCCCTTACTGCAGCTTATGACTGTTGCACCTTGCCCTTCCAGTGTGCAATTATGAGAAGGGTTTGGCTGCGTCTTCTCATTTATCCCTCCCATTGGGTGTTATAATCCCCCTTTAGGTAGTAGGTCAAGAAATTCTGGTCATTTTGGACCGGGGTGAGGGATTTGGGAATAAATTTCATCAATTTCTTTGAGTTAATCAGCCATGGGCATTTAGACGCCAGGTGAATAGCATAGATTTTGGAAGTACAGAGGTCAGGAGAAAGGGCTCTGGAATCCGTTCTGAGCTCTGCCTGCACCCTGGTTCTGTGCCTCCATTCCCCCAGTTGTAAAATGGACTTTGGGATACTTCCAGAGCTCTATGGCATGTCATTCACTTGGCAAAAGGTTTCCATTCCCCTGCAAGCAGCAGGATGTAGGAGTGAGTTGTGATCCTGCTCCCAGTAATGCTAAAAGGTGGAAACTTCTGTTGGCATCAAGTTAGCAGGCTGAACTTCATATGCGTGATCCACTGCTTCCCATCTGCACTGTAAATCTGTAGTCTTCCATAGCAGTATATGCAAATATGAGATCATTACCCCATGAAGACTTAGGGGCAACACTATATTAATTAAAGGCTCAGAGAAAATACCCCATTTTTCACCTTCCTCAAGTTCTCCTAAGTTCTTCCTGGTTACAGCCACCATGTAACTATGAACTCGGTATCTGCTCCTATAGCATCGCCTCTGCAAATCAGTGACATCTTTTCCACTTCTGTGTGCAACTCCATTCCTCTGTTACTTATTTATTTTCTCTTTTCAGTTCTAATGCTTATGGTTTCTTTTTCCAGTATGACAGACTTAACCTGCTCAAAGTAAGAATATGTTTTTCCTTTTTCTTTCTTTTTCCCCTCCATTATACTGTCTCTTGATTTTCATAGTTTGCATCCTTCTATATTCTGACTCTGAGTGACTCAAAGGAAAAAGGTGAATAAAATTGAAGATAGATTTAAGGACTCAGATAGCCTCCCTTCTCTTTGGACTTCCTGTAGTCTGTTCTACCTGCAAAATACAGGGGCCAGAGGGATGGAACATCCGCACGTTTAGAACACTTGGTGGAGGCAAAAGATGAGGCTTGGATGTCAGTATAATTGTATGGAAGAGCTTAAGAAAGGAGGAACTGCAGAGTTCCTTTACAGAGGAGCTGCGGTTTGGGGAAATTCAAATGTGAGGGGGAAAAAATTAGTTGCTGCAATTAATGTAGCAGAGGGGAATGAAATCCTGTCGCAGTGTGCTGACACCACAACCTGTGCACCCTGATTTAGAAGACACGGGGACAGCAGTGTCTCTGTTTTCTCTATGCCAATTATAGTTTGATTATGAATATTTTTTTCCCCAGGAATTTCTGAGTTATGCCTTTTGCTCATTAAGGCAGACAGATGGCAAAACAAATTTGCAGGAAAATTACTCCATCTTAGACCCTGTGCTCCTCAGGGCAAGATGGTGTGTACATGGATTAAGATTAATTCCCCTGATATTTTTTTTGTATAGCTGAATTGCGTAAGGCCTTTTTCCATGTCCTTCTTGCAGAGAAAGATGATTTCAATCAGATCCTTTATGAATGGAGGGTATGGTTGAGTATGGAAAAGTGTAGGAAGTAAGAGGGAATTCCTCTAGTTAGTTGATGAGCCATTCTGTGTATTTAGTTCTTCAGTTCTTATCCTTTCCCAGGATTTGGGAAAAGGCCTTAGGGGTGTTGCTCTTTTTAACATCAAGCTCTTGTGTTTTGGCCTGTGGCACTGCAGGGGTTTTCATTAGAGACCAGTGCAGTGAAACTGGCAGAAATGCCCAAGGTTGCAAGGGATCCCTCAGAAATGTTGGCTCCGTGAATGAGATCTAGATGCAAGTAAGTTTGTCTACTCGAGTGGCGTATGGGGAGCTGAAACTGAAAGCAGGGAGGTCTAGGGAAAGAACAGTGTAAGCAACCCCATGTCTTCATAGAAATCTCTGGTCCAATCTGATCTCGTCAACACTTTGCGCTTACTTTCCTGTGGTAAACATCCTGTACGTCCTTGGTCCTGCTGTGGGCTATCCCAGTGCAGGTAGTTTCTGTGTTTCTGTGAATACAAACTTAACTCTCTGAGTGAAACTTCCACAGGCTGTCTTACGAGTTGGAGAACAGTATGTTTTCCTTCATATTCCAGACTGGGTATAAAGCTGTGAAAAATACTCCCAGTCGAAGGTCAGAAGCAAGATGACTTCAAAGAA
>VZTV01076961.1:3838-21780 GCA_013400875.1 Anhinga rufa
AAGTGACAGAGCTGTTGCACTGTACATTTTTAGCAGCATGAGTTAGGATGGTCCCTTCACCCTTGGTTGGCAATGTCATGAGTGAATATTGCAAAGAAAGACAAATTAAAGCTAGTCATATCTTAATTGTCTCCTAAGGAATTGAATATGTATCGTATAACATTTTCTTAAATCTCTGTGTTATGAAAATGGTAATGATCATTCACTCAAAAGCTCCTAAATGCCTAGTGTTAAGGTGCGGTATTTACTTGCACCTCCATACACAAATGTATGTTGTGTATGTATATATGTTTATATCTAGATATAGATTTAAAGTGATACCAGCCTTAATTACAAGGTGTGTCTTCCACAGACTTTTGATGATTAAGTCATGAATCTGTACTTTTAAATACAGACTACAGATTTTTCAATAAGGAAAAAGTAATTTAGTTAATTTTAGAAATCTTTGGGGTTTGCTTAAAGTAAATGTTCTGTTCGTAACACAGGTTTAGAAACTTCTCTGTCTCAGTGTTCCCAGCCTCTTTGTAACCCTGCTTCACACTTGAGCAAATTGACAGTGATTCATTTTTCTCTGGGAAACTGGTAATTCCTTCCTTCCCAATCAGGAGCCTTAAAGGATTATTTTTAAACTGGTTTGAGAAATTAATTGTATAACACAATGCATTGCCTGCCTGCGTTGCAAACACAAGGGGTGTACCTTGTCAGTAGTCCTTGAAGGTGGGAAGAAGATAAAGTGACTTAGATGATGCTTGGGGAATGGTCTTTAGAGTGTGAGATAGTTTGACAGTGAAGGAGCTGTGAGAGCTTTTGCTTGTCTGGTTGTCTTTTGAAAAGAGCTGTCTAACCTGAGGTATTTTGGAATACACTGGGAGTTAGGAAGAAATCTGTACAGATGCTCAAGAGACTGCATACTGACTGGATGGGAAGAGTAGACAGCATTGAGATTTGAGGTGTGTGATTGTCAGCAGAGCTGTGCACAACT
The DNA here is from genome assembly GCA_013400875.1 of Anhinga rufa. Lineage (NCBI taxonomy): Eukaryota > Metazoa > Chordata > Aves > Suliformes > Anhingidae > Anhinga > Anhinga rufa. Next base: position 4,821 of record VZTV01076961.1, read on the forward strand.
GAAGTTGTGTTCAAATTAGGGAATTACTCTGGTGGGTATGAACAGGGAATGAACTGCAGTCACCAGGGCCTATGCATCTTGGGTGATGCTGGTATCCCTGTCAGGGACAGGGTCCTGAGATGATACTGTAATACAACACTGAATTGAAAGGTCTGTGATGAGGACAAAGACAGAAAAGGATTGAATTGCTGGAAAAGCTTACATAAGAAGTGGTAGTAGCATATAAAGCTTCTGTTTCTAGCCCTGATCTGTTGTAGCATCACCTCTTACACCTTTGGTAGAAGACTAAAAATAGAACCAAAAAACCTCTCTCTTATATGTGAAGAGAAAAGAATTTGGTATTGAAGAATATTGGTAGCTAATCTTCTAATTTACTTTGGGCAGGTGTGTTGAAAGTGATCAGAAATTTAGCACTGTCTAGGTAAGTCCCAGTAAAGATTGGTTAGGAGGTGGGGTGCTGACAGAGTTGTCAACATGCATGCTAATGTGTCTTATCAGTTGGTGCTGTGGCATAGCATATGCTTAGGGTCAGTGCTGCTGCAACATGAATGTATTACACATCACAGTAGATACCTGTACGCAGCATGGTGAGACCAGAATTTATGTGGAAAGTGTACCTTTTTATTTAAGCTACAAAATAAAAACAAATAGTAAATTTATAGACAAATAAAGGGGAGGATGGGAGTAAGGAAGTGCATAAGTGCAACTACTTAAAGCTCACTCTGTCTTTTAAGAATGCTGCTATTTTCATGTCTAGGTCAATCTTCCTGCATTCTCCTAGGTTAATGATCCAGGAAGTGAGTGAGTTCATATTTGTTGTTGATTGTGGCGTAACATTATCTAATCACCATTAACAAATGAGATAATGGATTGGTAATTTTTTTGTTGCGTATCTTGTTCAAGTTGCCTAGCAGTTTTGGAAAAATGAAACAGACTCAGGAAAGAGAATTAAGCAATTTTGACCCCCATTTCAATAAATGTTAAAGCTAACACTGCGTTCAAACTGTAGCAGAAATCCTGTATACACCCTACTGCACATCAGAGATGAGATTTTATATATGCTAAGTTTACTTGGTTTTTATTTTAGATATGACAGTGATGGTTGGTGTCCACCTTTGCCAGTTCAGACCTACCTACATCAGGGCATGGAGGACGAGCTTGAAGAAGACGATGATCGTGTTCCCACACCTCCTGTCCGAGGAGTAGCTTCATCACCTGCAATCTCCTTTGGGCAACAGTCAACTGCAACCCTCACGCCTTCTCCACGAGAGGAGATGCAGCCAATGCTTCAAGCTCACCTTGACGAATTAACTAGGGCTTACCAGTTTGATATAGCAAAGCAGACATGGTAAATGTTTGAAGGGGGCGCCTGCGGTCTGGGAAACAAAAGCATAAGAAAAATTTATTCCTTGATGACATAAATATCGACTGTGTTCAGCAACATTCCAGTAATGTTTCCAAAGCAGTAAAACCAGAACAAATAGCAAAACTGTACCTACAGTGTGAAGGCCTTAAACATTAGTAGATGCTTTTTAAACCATAATGCTTAGTCATATGTTAAATCCTGGCTAAAAACACATAAAAATAATATTCATCTGCAGTTTTACATATATTCCACTAAGTAGTTAACACCTACCTACTGACAACTTTTATACAGTTCAGCGTACACTCTTTTCAGGCTAGCAAAAGATATGAATATTTTAGGATTTTCAGAAATATCGAGGCTCTGAATTCCTGATTAAAAATAATGCTAGTCACCTGAAATAGCAACGTAGCAGCTTTTACCCTGTGTCACATGAGACTGAAGCATTTGCATCTCTGACTGTAGTTTGAAATACCATGAAAATTTCTGATTCATAGGGAAAAACCCAGAAATAACAGGAAGGAAGTTGTTAGAATTTACAAAATGGATCTAGCGTTTTAGAGTGCTTTATGCCTATTTAAAGGAAGAGCAAGCAAATACCACAGTAACATTTCCCCTGCAAAACAAACAGAAGCAATCTCTTCAGGGACTGAAAAAGAACTTGTCAACTGCACCAGGCTGGGGATGTGGTGAAGGTCAATTGCTTTCTGGATGTTCCCTAAGCAGCAGTTGTCCTTTTACAACTTTTCTATCCAGACAAAGCCTGCGAATCTCAGCGGAGAGGACCAGAGATCGTTACTGAATGGCATGCTGCCAGCAGAGGAGCAGCCTTTCTTCGCTGGTAAATAAAGCCACAAAGTTATTCAGCTTGAGCTACCATAAATAGATCAGGCAGGTAGGCAGGCAGTGCCAAATCAAAGCCAGCTGTTTTCCCTGGACACCATCGAAGCCTCAAGGCTTGTCTGCAATCTGCACTCAATCAACAGGATACTTTGGTCCCGCTGCAGTGCCACACTGCCAAGCACAGACCCCGGCCTGCCTGTGGGACAGACCCAAATCCCAGGCAGCAGCTAGACCTGGTCTATTTGAAGGTAGCTGACTTCTGAGCCAGCACACAGATGCATACCCTGTCTGTACAGTCAATCACTGCTGCATTTTGCAGCTGTTACCCTTTCTACACCCTACAAACCGTGGGTGCCAGTCTGGGAGCAGACAGCGTAGCAAGACTCTAGCAAAGCCTCTTGCAGTTGACAGGAAAGGACTTGCTTCCTTTTTGGAGAAAAAAAAAATTGATTGGGAACTTTCATAATATGCTCAGGAATATACAGATTTTAACATCACTCCTGTGTAAGGTCACAGTAATTGAGCATGAAACTGAAAAAAATACAGAAGAGATAAACTGTATTTTCATACTAGGACCTTATAGCAGGTATTGGGGTGATTATTGAGGGTTGCAAACACAAATTATTTTTGCAGTAGTTATGACATGGAATAGTTTAATGCTTTGAAAATGCTTGGCTGGATACATATCATGCTGTTCAGCAAATGCTGTTCAAAGTCAGTGGAAAGTCCTCCATTGTCTTAAGTGGGAAGGAAGAGTTCTTGGTTTTCTTTTCACAAAGTTAACCTGTCCAGTGTAGAGCGGGTGGGAAACAAAACAACAAGATGAGACCTGTCAGACAGGTTATTGTAGGAGTAATAGAAGAGAAATATGGGAACCAGACAACTAGAAATTTAAGAAAGAGCACATTAGAGATTACTGGAAAAGTACATAATCATTATGGCCTTGATCCAGCAAATCACTTAAGTATATGCTTAACTACAAGTACATGAGAAATTGACTTCAATTGTTCTATCACATGCTTAACATTAAGCATATACTTAAGTATTTTGCTTGATTGGGAGCTAATCGCACTGTTTATTGAGGGTTAGTAGATGGTAGTGCCCTTTAGTGCAGTGTTTTTGAACACTGCATAGCAAAGAACCTAGTGTCCAGATAGAAAAATATTCAAGAACTGCCAATCAGAAGGGGGTTGTATATCAGAACAGAAGCATTTGCTCTGCAAAGAAGCTTCAGAATAAGCAATAATTTAAAGCCTACACCAAGGTAGAGAGAGATGCTAGTGGTGCATAACATTTACCGTGACATTCTCAGAGCCGATAGATTTACATTATGAGAAAGAAAAAGCTGTTTGAATAAAGAGCGTTACTGCACTTATCAAGTGTAGGCAATAATACAGCACAAAGTTTTCACTGCAAATGTGTTAGAGCCAGGAAACCAAACAGGTGACAGTTGTAATTTTTTCTGTTATGCTGATGTCCAAGCAAGAGACCAGCAGAATCCTGGATTCTGTCCAGAGCGCTGCTGATTCGAATCAGGTCATGGCACCTTATGAACAGCCACCCAAGGATTCCCACATGCCTAAGTTAGCAATTTCAAGCATGGTACATGCCCTTATGCCAAGGCCAGCCATGCCTGGGTCCCCTGGCACAGCTTGCTGTGTACCTGTATTGCTGTGGAGAATGATGCATTGAAAGCTGATGGTGGTTCTTTTCCTCTCTAGCCTCTCAGAGACCACACAAATGAAACTCCCAAGTCCTGTGCTTGCCTTTAGCCATTTAGCTATCCTGTGGGTGTTTTTTATCTTTGTTTTTCTTTTTTAATTGTGATTGCTGCATGCAGTAATTTCACACATGCATGCCCTAATACTGCTGCAATTAAATCAATTAAAATACTTAGAATAAAGCAAAATAAAAAGGCCTTACTGATAATGGATTCATTGGACTTGAAAATTTCTTCTGTCATACTGGTCATTTCCTCCTCTTTAGGGTGAGTTCTGCTTAAGGACACTGAGTCTGTTTAAGCAGAAGGAGTGAAATTTATTTTTGGCTCAATGTGTGATTTACAAGGTGGAATATTGGGTGAGACACATATACTGGGTTGGGGTTCAGAATTATGCTTTTCCATGGACTTCCTACCTGCTTATGTAGCCTCTGTGTACATTGATTCTCATCTGTGAAAGGACAATCTTGACCTTCCCCATCTTACAGGAGGGGAATTATATTTAAGACTGGAAACTGTGCAAGTACTCTGGTATTAGAAGCTCTGGTGAATAACTGAACTGACTTGAGTTTAACCTAACAAGCACATTGTGTAAATCTACTTCAGAACTTATCGAAAGTCTTATCTTCTGTTGAACATGGGGTACAAAGTCTCATCCATTCTGATGATGTTTTCCTGGGTTTTTTTGTAGGCACATCCAAAGCAATACACAACCTCCTCAGGCTCCTGTTCCACCCCTAGGATATGTATCTGGAAACCTTATTTCAGATTTGGAAACAGATGTTCCAGATGATGATGATGATGATGATGATATTGAAGAAGAAACTGTAGAAATCAGTAGGCCACTAAGAGGTCTAGAGCATACTCCAGGCTCCAGTATGGACAATCTAGACAGCTCTGTGACAGGTAACCAAACACAGTTAACAGTGACACCAACTTGTTCCCAACAGTAAAATACATCATCAATCACTTTCTAAGTGAAAATTTATTCCACTCTATTTCTGTAACATTTAAAATGTGTTAATATTAAACACTAAAGTTAAAGAAGGATTTGAAAATACTTTGCTGCAAAATGATAAGAAAATTCATGAATTTTAAAGACTTGGAAGAAAACTCAATTATATCCTAGCTTTCATGAAAAGTTTCACTCTACTGGAGAAGCAAGCCAGTTACATCAAAAGGAGGGGGAAGACCTTGGCTTAGGAATATATATTTCATAAATCAGGAGCAGGATAAAAATGTTACCTTAAAGCACTTTCAGATATTTTGCTGTGTAAATGCTTTCACAGATGAACACAGGGAAGTTAAAAGACTTCAGAATAAGCATAGTTAGATCAGCACAACATTTATTTGTAGAGAAAATACAACATTTATGTAGGAAAATGTGTATTTTGAACCTACTTTGTATTGTTGAATTTAGTAATTGTTCCTTTTCAGTGAAGACATTTAATTATTCTGACACTCCTTCCTGCACTACTTGTTGCCCTTTGCGTGCTTTGGAAAGTTACAACAGGGATAATCAAAGGGGACCTAGAAAGGCATGCTAAACTAATGCACAGAGTCTGAATTAATAGAATTGCTGTTGATGAAATGTAGGCAGTGAAAGATATTTTTTTAAAAATACAGATTTTTATATGGACACAATGAACTTTTTGTAAGCATCAGCATATTTCCCTGTAGGTAAATCTTGGGACTATATACTATACTGTGTCCATAACGTACAGCTTTATTGGAGACACAAATGTACCTAGTGTCCATAGTTCATAAAAACTGGTGCGTGCTTCTTCAGTCTTTGATCTTTGTGGAAGAACACCGATTGTTAGTTGTACTTTAAGGGAGACTTGCTCAGTACAATTTACCACCATAGCGCTGCTGAATTTCATCTCATTGTTCTGGAACTTTGAAATTCCGAGGACTTTGTACCCTTACTTAAACATTGCTATTCTGAAAACACTGCAGGAATATGACAGTGAGTGAGCATCAATACCTATAATTTTCTTCCTTTTCCCTTGTTGAATTAAATACTGTGTAGCTTAATCCCACTTTCCAGGTTTTCCTTCACCTTAGGTCCAGACTGCTTGCCAATCTAATTAAGATTTAAGAGTTGTATCTCTGCTGCTGTGATTTGAAATCCAGATCCAGCTGAAGGCCATAGAGTTAAAGTTTAAATCCCTGAATTGAGAAGGTTAACTTATTAGTGCATGAGTATGTTAAGTCACTTTGCTTGAATTTCTAGTGTAATCTCCTTCAGGCTATAATTCTGTATATTTTTGCATATCTCACTAATGGCTCAGAAGCCTTTCCATTAGGAATGCAGTAAGGGTTTTGCACTGGTAATACAGAAATAAATAAAAAAAAAAATCAGGTGGCTATATATTTTCCATTTGGTATGTATTAATATGTCAACGTTGATATATCTGTATATCAGAAAATGAACGTTTTTCACATTCACATTTTCACCTAATGTTTTGGAGCACCCTACCTAGCGCAAAGTAAGGTATAGCTGCATTTCTGCTCTAATTCATAGACTTCTGTGCTTATTAAAATTTATCTTTCTATGAATAAGATTTAAGCTTGTTCTAATAGTTATAAATCTTGCTTAATTATTGGAGTGTTAAAAACTTCCTGGTGTATTTTTTTGGAAGAAATTGGGCAGAACCTGGTAATGTAGACCGGGAGAGTACTTAAAGTGATCTAAATGCACTCTCACTCATTTCCACCACTAAGGTAATGTGGCCTCATCCAGCTGAAAATTAAGGTTCTTCTTTTGCTTTTTCTTGTTTAATTACTAGCTGGATCTGTTCCTTGATGTGGTTCACTGCATGGCAAGGTGTTTGCCAGCACTGCAGGAAGGGAACGTGCAGCTGGAAGGGAAGCACAATGACAGACTGCCCTTATAATGTCTAGCCAACACTTAGATTCACTTAAAACCATTACGGAACTATAGGCTTACAAAAATACAACAGAGTGTTAGTCTAAATGATCTGTAAAATGGCAAACTCTCCAAATGTCAAAACTACTTCTCTTTTCTTCAGTTACTACATGGCAAAACCTCAATTTTCTGAGGGCTTGTTTTGGGCTTGTTTTTTTCTAAGGGTGGAAGGAAGTTGCTTATTATACTTGGGTAAATTGTTTCAAAAGAGAATTTTAATTTTTGTATATCTGTTTCTGTTAACAGTTCCAGGCTGCGTTTACTGGTGTTAAGGAGGGTATATAACAAATTGCATTCATTGTTTCTAAGCTGTATCTCATTCTTTAATTTGTTTGCTTTTAGAATACTGTAGAGCAACTAAATTGTTCTTTCTAGCACTGAGAATATATAAGCTACTTCTTTTCACAGGGCTTTTGGTGACTTAAACTAACATTTTCCTAGGAATTCATATACCACATTTTCACTTCTTTAATCATTATATTAAAAAACTGGAGGCAAATGAGAACAGCTGACCCAGATGAAGCAATATTTCTTTTCATTTTGAAGTGCACCCTGTGAGTTCAGTGTTTGTGAGAAATCTAAATTGACGCTGTTTGGTCAAAACTTCTTCCAAATAAAGTTGCTGTACAGTGAGCAGGGGGAGCTTCCTCACCCTGTACTGTTAGCATGCCTCAGCGATGACTCAAAGATACCCACTCTCTGAGTGAAATCGTACTTTGTTCTTTATGGCTGAGTTGAGCTGAGACTGAGGTTTTAATCCAACACCAAATGTGGGATCCTCTGAGGGGAAACACTGGCACTGTGTGAGCCAAGCTCAAACTGCTAAATTCCTCTGAAACCACAGTGTTGCTCCTTTAAACTGTTTAAAAGTCAGGTTGTCTTCCAAGCCCTTGAGTTTTAGTTACAGCTAACTGAAGATTCAGACAAGGATTTAATCTGTGCTATTAAGCTTTACTCTTTGCAGGTGGCAGAGACATAATGTTGACGTATATAATAAAGTGAAAAGAAAGGAGGAGTGCACAGTAACTATATCTTAATGTTTTCCAGATATTGCAAAGAAAACTTAAGAAGGGAGGTTCAGGTTTGAATGTTTGTGGACTGGAATATGAAATTAAAGCCAAATTTTTACTTCATTCCCAGGATGGTTTGTTAGGATACTGAGTTACTGATTCTGATTAAAAAAGAAAAAAAACCCCAAGAACTGAAAAGCAGCTCTAAAACTTCTGCTCACTTGACTTTTAATTCACAATTATTTAGGGTTATTTTTGCTTTCAGAGACACATTGAAATATATCTTTTCTTTTGCTTATGTTTAATGTTTGCCTTTATAATGAATTGCTGTGCAGACTTATGGCATGAATGGTCACAGAGAGTCTGTTATATTATTCTACTTTAATAGACTTAATTAATTGCATATGATGACTGTGTAAGAAATTAATTTGCTTCTCACTGAAATCACTAAGAGCAACACTAGGTTTTGTCAGATCAAAGTATTATGGTTTGGGGATTTTATTTGCCCTCTCCTTATCTTCTCCTCGCCCAGGACCACCAGTAAAGATGGTAGTGAAAGCTGTTATATCTTCAGTCCTGGTGCATTTTGACTGATGGGAGAGATACACCCATTACCCAGCATGGAAATTAGAACAAGCCCTTTTCTACCTAACTGATACAATCTGATACAAGCAGAGAGATGCTTTTGTAAACAGTATCACTGCAAATGGATTACACTTTTTTTTTTCAATACAATTATATAGATCTGAAATTATAAAGATGTCCATAGGTTGTATAGCTCAGCAAGGAAGAAAATCCCTTATTTGGCATGTTTTGGTCTTGATTAAAAGACTCACTGATCACTGTCTGTGTGGTAAAAGTTGTTCATTCATTGTGTTTGAGCGCAAATGGAATAATTCTTGAAAATTACACAAAATCATTTTCATGAGCCATATTTTACAATGGCAGAGTTCAATATTTATATTGATTTGCTTAGGGATACCTATTGCAAAAGATTCTATTTTATAAGCAGTTAGACAGATTGCATCTAATAGGAAGAATGTGTTTCATGGATTAAATATGTGCTCAGAAAATAGGAAACTGCTACTTTTTGTATCTCATAAAAATGGTAATGCAACAATTAGCAGGGTCATATTATAAAGCACAGACTTTACTCTAGCTTAATGGATCTAGGGATATGCATTCATCAGCAACGATGGATTTAGCATAAAATGACATGTAAATGAATTGATGACTGATCATAAATTAATTTTAGTGCTGAAGAAGTAATAGAGACACAGCAAGATGCCACTTTATCATAGTATTTTACTGCTCAGCAACATTTGAGCAACTACTTAATGGTCTGTGTGCATTTCTTTTCTAACAGCTTGAATAAATTTGAAAATTTTTTGTGCCTTTCAGCAATATGGAAACCAAAAAATCTAGAAAGATTGAAAATGCAAAAACAAATAAATTTCACTAAGTGACATAAATTTATTTTTCATTAAATGTTTATGAAAGGCATTAATTATGTTTGGACCTGTGAGGTGCCAAATACGTGTGTATGATTTTTACCTCCTTTTGTTCAGTGTTTCCTGCCCCAAACCAAAAATTTTAAAACTTAAGGGTTTATTTCAGGTGTATACATTTAAATATTTGGGCATTTATTGCGAAGTATAAGGTGAAGTATAAGACCAGGTCTAATTTTTGAAGTGTGATCATGTTTATATTTTTTATTCAGCCCCTTCTATTATTCTTTCTTATTTTAATGGTACAACGACTATTGCCCCTTTTATTCCACCACGTCCACCAAAATCAGTGGGCATTCTTTCTTTGTAATCATGACAGTAGTGAGATATATCCAGAAGAGGATAATGTCTTTCTCTTCTAAAAGCTAAAGGAATTCTGTAACTGATTTCAGTTGAAGTAGCATCAGTCCCCAAGGACTTCATCTGTACTTCACAAACCTAAGCAGTCTAGCCCTGTTCCATCAAAAAACCTGAAGGAGAGCAGGGGCTTAATATTAGCATATGCTTACATATGCTTAACGATCTTGTGAAGGAAAGCACATAAGCATACACATACAAGTCCCAGTGACATAATCTGTTAACTTTAAGCATGCACACAGAGTTTGGTATGTACAGAAAAGTATCTAATGGAATTTTTTTAAGTGTTAGGTTTGTTGTGAGAAGCTTTTACTTCACAAATATATTAGATTTTTTTTAAAAGTAAAGCAAGAGTACAGTTTACAAAGAAAAATAGTGTTTTTATTGCCTGCAAGATGTCACTAAAAGCAGTAGCATGCAGTCTACAAGAAGCTAGCACCTCTATTCCCCTCACCTTTCCCTGAGAGCAAAGAGCTTTCTGTTTGCATTAGCACCAAGAGATATTTTATGGAGCAAGAAAACAGAGTTCAACTTTTCACAGAGTTGATTTTGTTCTGCATAAAGCATTTACTGCTGCTGTCAGCAAGAGTAAAATTTACAGTTGCCAGAAAGCGTAAAAACTCAAATGTGCTCTTGGAAAACACATAGTGAGCTGCATGTAAAGGAGACACTAAAAGCCTGTTTCATTCCATTTCAAAATGCACAGTTGATCTGAAAGGGACGTCAGCATCTCTTATTCTGCCTTTATTCAGAGAGAAACAAATGTGCATCTGATTTGGAAAAAAAGAGGCCAGTGGATGCCTTTAAAAAAGCAGTAACCACATGTGCTACATTAACACAGCTGTGCGGTGGCCTGAGGTGCCCGGGCTGGGCTCCAGCACTGTCATGCCTTCTGGGCAATGTCCACACCTCTGGAGGGCAAAGCGAGCCGGGGTTTTACTGCTGCAGGTTTTCATGGGGAAAAAAATGTTTATACAGGGAAACTGAATAGCTCAGGAACCAGTAGAAATAATGTAGAGATTTCACCTTAAGCTACTTGGTCACATACGGCTGTGGGTGCTATATATGTCTTATGGTAGCTTGCTGACTTCAGCAGTTATAAAGGGTTTTGCATCTGCTTCCAGCAAACAGAAGTATCATAGAATCATTGACTCATAGAATAGTTTGAATTAGAAGGGACCTTTAAAGGTCATCTAATCCAACTCTCCTGCCATGGGCAGGGACATCCTTCACTAGACCAGGTTGCTCAAAACCCTGTCCAACCTCACTTTGAATACTTCCAATGATGGAGCATGCAGAGCTTTTCTGGGCAATCTGTTCCAGTGCCTCACCACCTTCATTGTTAAAAATTTCTTCCTTATATCCAATCTAAACCTACCCTCTTTCAGTTTAAAACCATTGCCTCTTGTCCTGTCATTACAGGCCTTGGTAAAAAGTCTTCCTACATGTTTCTTATAAGCCCCCTTGATATACTGAAAGGCCGCATTAAGGTCTCCCCGCAGCCTTCTCTTCTCCAGGCTGAACAACCCCAGCTCTCTCAGCCTGTTCTCATAGGAGAGGTGCTCCAGCCCCCTGATCATCTTTGTGACCCTCCTCTGGACCCGCTCTAACAGGTCCATGTCTTTCTTTTGCTGGGGGCCCCAGAGCTGAATGCAGTACTCTGGAAGGGGTCACTGTTTGCTTTAGTTGTCAATTGTGTTAACATCCCAGTAAAGCTCACGTCCCTGCAAGAACTGAGCTATGCTTCCAGCCTGACAGGCGGTCCCTCCTAACACAGCTGCTGGAGGAGAGGGGAAGGGGAAGCGATCCATGGACAGAGTGCACTATTCCTAGCTTTGCTCATGCTTGCTGTCCATGGGAATGCAGAGGAGTTCAGGAACAGGGCTTTCCTATAGGGTTACATAGGAAAAATTGACAGTCTGATAACAGTACCCTACTCATAATTAAAATTTACCTATTTTTAAGAAAACCTGGCATGTAGAGCGTGTATAATGGTAGGTGTGTGCACACACATTGGAGAGAGCATTATGGGCTTTTGCAGTTTTTTTGGTATATTTCCTACTTAAAATGTATTATTTTTTTGGACTGGATGAACTTCAGTCCAGTCCTTCAAAGAGTAGATGAAAAGTAGCAACTGTTCCTAGATATACCCTGAAAGCATCCCATCCAAATTATCATGTGTAGTATATGCTATATAACAGCTGTGTGACTGCTTAGCAAATGGACAGAGCAATGTGAGAAAATGGAAATTCAAACCTGTTCCTTTAAAACATCCATAGTCTTGTGCCTGTGATACTGAAAACCATACCTATTCTGTACAGTATATGTTTTTATATGTTTCTATGTAGAGGGTAAAATGCATCATAGAAAACCCTCAGACCCTGAAACTAACGAGATACACGTTAAATTTTTAGCACCCAAGTATTGTCCTTTGATATCTGTAGGTCTAGTTATATTTTTATGTTTCAGCTCGTGCTTACATATTTTGCAGAATATGTCGATAAGTGATTGTTTGAAAATGTCCTCAGCTATAACATTTCATTTTCTTAATCTTCATGAAGTGTTTTATCTGTAGTATCTCTTTTCATACATCATCAATAACTGTTGCTAAGCCTTTTTACTCTCCATTCTCTATGATGTCCTATCGCACTTTGATTGTTAGTTCAGAAACTCTCTTCTCAGAGGAAATTCAGTTTTAGCCTTCCCTTGCTGTTATCTAGGCGTCCTTACATCTGTCTGCATCAGGTCGAGTCTCTTTGGAAAATAACAATTTAATGTGTGCTTTTGGCAAGCAGAATCAAACTCTGTCACTCTCTGTTGCACTTAACACACTTTCTGTCTGTCAGACCTCCATAGACCTCTTCAGTTTCTTTTCTTGTATCTTAGGAGTGCATGGACTTTTGTTATTATAGCCTGCCACTTTGCTGACATTAAAAGGTTTGGTCACTGCAGCATCACAAAATAATCCATTGTTCTTGGGCTTTGTGGTGCAGCATGCCACTGACTACATTCCAGTATTCCTTTATTGTACTCTTGACTTATTGTTGCAGGATATTTTTATATTTGACACCACCGTTAGTTAATTAGCCTACCAATTTGGTACTAATAAGGAGGTCATTATTGATTTACTAGTTAATTTTGAACACAATGATACGTTCTTGGATGTGGACTTAAAAAAGGCTTTGAAGAATATGACTTACACTGCTACACATTTTACGTACATTTACATAAATTCATTACATTACATAAATTCAGCTGTGCTAACTGAAGTCAGGGCCATGATGTATCTCTCCAAATGTGTCTTCATAGCTTTGAAAACCAGTTCTTTGCAGATTCTAGTGGGTTCATTTGGCTTTTTTTTTCAACATATACATGCCACTGTTTCTAAAAAGCAGATTTCAGGTATTTCAAGTTAGGTGTCTGTGCTATCTCAGAACAATACGCTATGTCTTCACAGTACCATGCGATGTCATGCAGCAGCTCAGGTCCCAAAAGCAGTCTGGTAGCTCCACACCTCAACTGGACTTGGTAACTAATTAGCATGGCTGCCCTGTTCTTGGAACAAGGCTAGGTACTTGATGCTAGCTAAGTTTCCTTTGCCTCCTGCTCCACTGCACAGTGAATTACCCTGTGACATCTAGCCATGATTTTTAGAAGTACAGAACACCATTGACTCCATCTGAAGCCACAAAAGAAACAGAATTTTGGTACTTTGAAAAAAATCTGAACTGAGTGATAGGTTTTGAAAATATATTGTACTGCCACATTGGGTAGCTGATTGATGCTTCATGCATTGGAAAAAATAAAAGAAAATATAAATGAAGAGCAAATAAGATGAATCATTCCTTCACTACTTTGCTCTTTGCATTTGAATATGTCAGGATTTCTGTATTTCTTTCATGTGCTTTTTCTGGTATCTGGTTTTCTGACTGCATTTTTATGATGTTATTATCACTCTCCTCTCCTGCAGGAGATTACCTTGGTGGTAATCCATAGCTAGAAGGTATCATGAGGCCAGCACTGTCTTAGTTACTTACTTAGTATTAAATTTGAGTATATATTTGCTCTGCTTTTGAATGTTAATTCTTTATAACCTTTTAAAAAAGTAACTTTAATCCACTAGAATGAACTACTTTAGGTCAACTTTCTGCAGGCCGTTAAAATTGCTCATCTATTTTAAGGTTTTGATTGAGAAAATGACATAATGCCAGTCTTCTTCAGGGTAGCTCTTGAAGCCCATGTCTGACTTCAGCCATATCTACCAAGACTTATACTTGTGCTGTCCTAAATTAAGACTTTGTTTTGCAAATATCAAACTAGATACTGATTTATAATAAGTCAAGGGAAAAAAAAATTACATTCATTTCAATCCCAGGGAAAATCTATTCACTTTCAAAAGAATTCATTATGGAGTCTTCACATTTGTAGAGCATATGTATCATTTTGTTTACAGGATCAAAGCAACATGGATCAAGCTATGAATGAGATCCCACTTAGTTTTGATAGTGCTTTTTTTATACCAAGCTCTGTCAGATAAACTTTGGGATTCCTGTTGTGAAAGGACATGTTAAGTGGGTTTTTAAGCTTTAGATGAATACTGGTTTTTTGTACCAAGCTCTGTCAAATGAATTTTGGGTTTCCTGCTGAGAAAGGACATATTAAGTGGGTCTTTAAGCTTTAGATGATCAAAAAATATCAAATGTGCACAACTCACTAGACCCCCTACATTTGTTTTTAGGTTCAATGGTAAATGGATGGGGTTCTGCGTCTGATGAGGATCGTAACTTTTCTAGTCATAGATCTAGTGTAGGTAGCTCCTCAGATGACTCGATCTTTACCAGCGGCAGTTTTGCACAAGCACTGGTTGCAGCAGCAGATAAAGCTGGTTTTAGGCTGGATGGAACCAGCCTGACAAGAACAGGTTTGTAGACTCAAAGTTGATGCTTTCTGCATGAAGGGTGTCTCTGCCTATTCTTCTCTTCTTTTCAGTGAACCTGAGTCTCACACTTGTCTAACATGCATGGAATAAGGTGGATGGAGATATTTCTATCAGTATATTTTAAATGAAACCTTGCATTATGTTTCATTTTTTTGTGATATGAAGTAGTGAATAGTACAAGCTTTTAATCTGCACCTTCAGCCTGCTGCAGTTTCCATCTGTGCTGTCTCTGCTATAGATTTACTGACATATGCTCCATTTAATATTTCAGTGAAGAGATCACTAATTCTGCCATGGTCTTGATGATTTTGGTTTTTGCAAAATCTCCTCACAACCATTCACATTTCCAGTGATGAACATAATGTTTAAACTATTATCTCCATCCCTGCTCTTCTGTTGCATCTCTTCTTGAAAAAGTGTATTTTTCTGTGGAGTTTTTCTAAGCATGGGGTGAATTGGTGTGCTTTTATTGTTAACAATACAAACTGTTTAAAAGCATTATTAATAGCTGATTTAAAAATACTTAATTTAATAAGTTAATATATTTTGATAACATTTAATTTTAATTATGCCAAATGAATCTGCCAAGTTAAATGTAACAAAGGTAAAGTGACTATCACTTTTGAAACCAGCCAATCTTCTAAAATGAATTAATGAAAAGTAAATATAATTTAGTTCATATTTTTAAAGCTCCATATGTTTTATTTCTAGAAAAAAAGGATATGTAAAAATGATTTTTAAATATTCTGGATGAAAGAATGTATTTGCATTTGATTAGTTTTATCAAAATAGCAGAAATAACTAATTATTTAAATCCACAAATCTAATAGCAAAGTATGAACTTGGGTCATATTTTTGTTATGCTTTCTCAGCCTATTCCTGCCAACAGGTCCCATAATGTTCCTATAATTTAAATTTTTTAACTATTAGTCTGGTATGAAGTCTATCCTTCAGTAAAATGTATACATTTATGAGAAATGTCTCCTCATATTACAGCTGAAAACTGCAGGCTTTCAGCATGCAGTGACTTCATGGCAAACACTGCCTTTTAGGAATGTTCAGCATGAAGAAAAGAATCAATGGCAAAGTCCTATGTCACCAACAAACTACAGGGTGAACAGATACAGAGATACAGCTTTTCTCAAATTGCTGGGACTTATGCCATTGACTTTGGTCAGACATAATCATCCTTAAAAGATAGTTATTTAACTGTTAAAAGTAGTTAATACCTTCACTTTCTTACACTAGTGGAAAATTGATTGAGTAAATCTGTCTCATCATTTGAAAAAAAAAAAGCAAAACAAACCAAAACCTGTTGTAGACCTTCACTCATCTACTATGGGCACATTTGGCCAAACTATAATTTAAACATACTGTTTTGCTTGAAGAGTCTTCTAAATAGTCTTAAATGAAAGGAGCAAATGCTTTCTAGACTTTCTTTTTGGTGTTGTTCTTGGACTCAGTAAAAGCTAATGTAAAGAGTCACCCAAAGTTAATGTCACCAGGCCATTGAGAAGTACAGTTTCCACCACAAACACACACATAACAAAGTAAATGGATGCACAAACACATAGACACTTTTAAATAAATATAATTTCTTATTGTAGCTATGTAAATGGAAAGTACAAGGAAAGGACGAGAGCCCTCTTGTCAGTTATATTTTCCTAGCTTAATTCCTTCCTTAAGGTCACAAATGAACTTAAGCTGAGTACTTGCACATAATTCCATGGACAGACTATTAGAGTTTAGGTTACAACAAGTATCCAATGGTTGGGGTAAAGACTTTATGATTATTACCTTCTTACTCTCTTAATGATCCAGCAGGCAAAATGGAAACAAAATAAAATCCACACGTAAACAAACAGTCCTCCCCTCTTTTCCTCACAAAAAACTCAGCAAATGGAAATAACTCCCCAGTGCTTACCACAGTTTCATTATGATATGATATCTCCCAGGGTATCTGGGGTAAGAGATATTCAAGGATGCACTTACGGCAAGGAGACAAAGTTGGACCAGACTGGCCCCCAGGCAGACCCCAGGAAATAAGAAAGCAGAGCATGCCCCCAAATCCTNCAGTATTATTTCTGTTCATGGCTTTGGAGGGAGTCTGAAGGTCCTGACTATTTAATCCTTTGCAGTCTGGACAGTTATTTTCACTCATTCAGAACAGCTGTGAAATATTATTACTGATATGAAAGGGGAAGTCCAACTTGATAGCCTGACATGGGTGTGTTTGATTGTCAAGCATAAGACACACTGATAAATCCATGCTCAAGGTGTCTCTCCCG
>VZTV01076963.1:0-10866 GCA_013400875.1 Anhinga rufa
TGTACATATATTTTATCTTGCAGTTCCAGTTCTGGAGGAGAAAACATCATTCGTTCATCAAAGGAGAAATTCACCCACTGACCTGGAGGTAATTTGAATAATGAACTAAGATAGTTTTTGATGTTTGTGTAGACAGGACAGAAGTGTCAGATTCTGTTCTCCTTGTATCCAACATGATAGATGTGAGATCAGAGACTGCCTTCAGTAACTGCAGCATGTCAGACCTGCATTATTGAGGGAAATGCTCCTAGAGCCATCAGCTCACTGCTGTTGTATGGAAACAAATTGATGTTTTCACTCTATCTCCCTCAACATGGAAGGACAGGTGAAGGTCAATGCAATAAGCCTCTACACTTGTTTATCCTCTCAGGATTCAAATATGTCATTGTCTATCAGTGAAATGAATTTGCCTCTCTGGATATATGAAGGATGTAGAAGACACTAAAACTAGTCTGGGAGGAATCCTATGTCTGTGTCTGCTCAGGAGATCTTCGGGGCTGGAGCCTAGGGACAGCAGGAGGGATGAGGCATTTGTTGGCTCAGGAATGAGAAGGAGCAGTCATAGGTGAGGTGAATAGTGGAGAGGAGGTTAGGATACTCAGCCAGTAGTCACTAAGGCAATTGCACTGCTGACTATTTCTTTCCAAGTGCTTGACCGACATATAATAGTAAGAGGAAGAAATAGGTCTACTGGCCATGCATTCTCACAAGGAGATGTGCAGGAGTCCTGGTGGATGAACCACAGGTTGGAAGTGCTGAGGTTGCAGCCTCCTCCTACATTGAAGGGTAGCAGTACTTTGCTTAGTACTTTTTCTCCTGAGGAAAACAAAGAGAAGATGCTTGAATGACTGACTGCCACATGCGGACAAGGGATGGCCTTCGGAATTGGAAAGTCTTCAGAATTGTCCTCCATCTACAGGCATTGGCTCTGACATTTTACTGCTGCCAGATACAAAGGCTTTGAGAAGGGTCAGGGACCTGGCAGACATAAGTAGTATTTTCCTGTCTCCCCAAGTAAAAACATAGTGGACAGCCGATGCCTCTCTTGACTCAAATTTATGCTGCTGACTTGCTCTTTCCTTGGATCGCCCATCATGGTAAGGTAACACATGGACCTCTTCAGCACCTTGCTTGGGAAACCACAACAGAAAACACCCCTGATTTACTTGAAAAACAGTCCATCACTTTTGACATTTGAAATTGGAAACCAAGTGTTAGCAGGGTATATGGGTTTGCTAGCATTATGTTGGGGTTTTTTTGTGGCAACCAGTTAACAACAGGCACTGAGACTGGCAAAGTGAATATATATCAAAGAGGACTGACTGATGGTTATAGAGTCTGACTATTGGTATAGACTCTTAATGGTCCCTGTGTTCTCTGATGACCCTTGGGCTAGTGCATGTGCTTGAGCCATTGCAGGCACAGAGGAAGAGGGTCTGAAGTTGGCAGTGCGTATTTACCAAGAGACTGGATGGCAAGAATGGAAGAGCTGTAGAAGCTGGAGGCCAGCACTGATGTTTCAGTAGGCAAGAATAGCATTGGCAACTGACACAGAGCAAAACACCTCTGAAGAGCATAATCAGAAGAGCATTACTAGAAAGACGTCTCAAAATGGACGGAAAATCAGGGGACTAGCAGAAATCACAAGAATGAGCAGGACCACACACATATGATTTCTGATGATGGCTGAACACAGTCCTCCACATTGACCACCCCCAAATGGTGTTGGAGGACCACAAAGCCCAAGAACTGAGGGGTCTCCACAGTGATAGGAACCTGGAATTTTCTCCACTGGGAGAAGCAGCTGCCAAACTCTGCAAGCTTTGTTTGTCGGTTGAAGCTGATCTGACTGCTTTGTAACAAAATACAGACAACATCTCTTCAGAAACCCAGCAGACAAGACTAGAGGAAGGGTGTGGGGAAGAAGAGATGCATTCTGTAGCATAGCTCTGCTCCATCTCTTCTGTCTGCTAGAATACACAATGTATTTCGCATGTCTCAGGAACATACTGTCTCCATTTGCACCTTTTAAAGTCCTGCATAGTAGCACAAAGGGGATGGCACAAGGAGGTTGTGGGAGACAAGAGAACTGTGCTATGGAAGGAAGAGACCCTCATCAGTATTTCTGCCATCAATACTATGGGGAGGAAAGAAAAAGAGAATCCAAAACCCCAAACCCCACACTAAATTTGCACTTGTTCTGTCAGGCTGGCAGCCTAGAAATTCATAAACTCAGAAGTACCTTGTTCTGGAGTAAACTGTTCTGAAAACAGTTTCCAATGGCTTCCCCGAGTTTGCTTTGCTGGTGGCAGCCCTTCGGCTCCATGCTGGCACATGTATGAAGCTCTTTGAACAAGTTTTGACCTTCCTTTAGCCCCCTCTGCCCATCAAGCCAGCTAATGACATGCTTCGTATTGCACAGAACACATACAATTGACAAGTTCATAGTGTTGTTTAAATATTAAACAGTCTAGACAGGCTTTTGAGTCTTATGCCGCTATGAAAAGGCTCAGACCATACCCATCTCTGAAATTGGGCTGCGGGATCATTTGCACAGTAAGACAGACAATAAGACTTGTATACATTGCCATGCAACAGAAGAGACCCCGAACCGCCAGCCCTAAGTGGAAAGTTTATTTCTAAGCACAATATATGGAAAAACCAAATCAACAAACCCCACAGATATAGAAAACGTTGTAGCAAATCCCTGGTCAAGTAGGACTTCATGTCTGTCACTACCCTGCACCTCACAGCCGCTCAAAATGTCATGCAATGGAGGAGAGGGCACTCGAACGACACCCTCCGCTTCGGATCAAGGAGGATCTCCAAGCAGGAGAGGGCCGATGTGACTCCCGCTGAGTGATTCGGACTGTAACCAGCAAAAAGGTCAGTGCTGCTCACCCCCACCACATGCTTTGTGACTACTGGTGGTAGACTTAGCACTTCAACAGGCTTTACCAACGTGGATTCTCACAACACCCCTGTGAGGTAGGTACGTATTGTTATTCCCCCTTTGTGTGGAGGGGGGACTGAGCCAAACAGCCCAAGGCTACAGAGTCAGTGGCAGAGCTGGAGTGAGAGTATGCAGAGTCCTGTGTGCTCAGATTACTAGATCACACCACTCTTTTACAGCAAGTTGTGCTTCTGACCTCATAAACTTTTAGCCATTAGCCAAATGAAAGGAATTTGACTTCTCCTTATTAAATGAGTGGAGGGCAGGGAGGAAAACAACATGTCTGACAGCTGTCCCTTCATCTGCGTATGCCTCCCTGTTCCCAAAACCACCATAATTACTCAACTCCTGGAATGAGGACAGCTTCCAGGACAGGCATGGGGGCAAGAGGCTGCTGTGTTTGCTTGCTTTGGCCAGGTTTCTCTCTACTGTGGATCAGAAGCAGTTCTTCCAGAGACCATTCGTTGCAACACCTTCATTCTGAGGGTAGCTGCTTTTAGAGATGATTGGAATTGCCCCTTCCCTCTTCCCACAAACATCTCTTCCCTTGCCTCTGCCAAAAGCACTCTTTGGTAGATAGTAAGATTGGTCAGATAAAGGTACAATGGCCTCAGAAACCATTCTGTTTCACATGGGTCCTCAGTAAGTCAGCTTTCTTGGCCAGTGTTTCACCTCCCACATTCTCTGCCAGAGAAGTACCTGTTCTGTTGCATTCTGATATTCAAAGGGACACTGTCAAGTAATCGAGGTGAAAAATACAACCTGCCTTAAGATGCTAACCTCCCTCTTTAACGTTGCGGAATGGCTGGTGCATTCAAACTCAGAGGCTGAAGTTTGACACCTTCCCCAGTCCAGAATCACCAGACCCATGATGACCTAGCTGCCAAAGGAGCTGGTGGCTCCTGTTTGCTCTGGCCACTATAGAAGCTGTGAGAGGTGCTGGTACGACGATGGAGGGTGGTTGGATGCAGCCATTGTGCAACGTTGCTCAGCACTGCTGCTGAATGGATGAAGTTTGGCTGAAGTCCTTAGCTTAATTTTGCAGGGAGCTAGGTTCAGGCTTGATCACTATAGGCTCATTGTTTTGGGATTGCTGAGCTGTTGCTCCTCAATTAGCTAATCTCTGTATTTTTAGGGTTCCTGGTCTTACACTTCCTTTGTGGCAGTTGTACTGGCAAAACAGCTCAACCCTGTAGAGCTGGGACATACCCTCCATAGAGTGAGGACACTCAGCAGGAAATCAGTAACATGGATTTCATCCTGTCACAGAAGAAATGTAGGGAGGAGAAGGACGGGGATGGTGAAAGGAATGGGGTGAGTGGAGAGAACGGTACGTGCCCAAATGGAAAAGGACAAAATCAGTAGGGAAAGAAATTTTATTTTCAAGCTTGTAAGAGAATATTACAAACAATGGAGAGTAAAAAAATCCCAAACTCTAAAAACTATTTAAAAAGTACTTGACAGTGTCCCTTTAATATCCACAAATGATTCAGCCATTGTGCATTGAAAGAGAATGTTCCTGAAGAGCAACCGGTACCTTCGAGGATATATCCCAGAGAAGGAGAGTTATTAGAAGTGTTACATATTCAATCAGCAACTGTGCTCCCTCTTCAGACTAGCTCTCTTGAAAGATTGAATCGAATAGACTCTGTAATAATCTAACAGACTGGATGGTGAAAGGCTCAGCCTACAAGACTGAGTGAGACTGTTGCAAATCGAGCAGCAGGGATACAGACACCCAAAAAAAAAAAAAAAAGATGGACAACTGTAATGCATGAGTGTCTGAATCAGGAAGGTAGCAGAAACCCACTGAGATGGGTCGGCTTCTTGTGATTGAAGTAAAATGGAAGGAAATTAACCCGGAATGTCTGCATGGGAAATGATGTGTGTGAGTGGCAAGGTTTGGATGCTGGATTTGGGGTTATGAAGGCATAAATCACACTAGTACTTGTGCTTGAAACACCTGCAGAGCGTTTGTACAAAATTTGCCAAAAATGTCTATATGTCGAATAAAGGTCATGGAGCGCCCTCCCCCCCTCCCAATTCCACCCTCACAAACCCTTTGTCACGAACATTATGAAAGACCCAGGATTTTTGTTTTGGTGAACTTTGGCTATGCCTGGGTTTTGTTAGATTTTCTTTGTGGGATGATTCAATCTCTCTTTCTGTAAATCAATACTGAAAAATCCCCAGCCATTTCACTTCAGGTATCCTATGGTAAATCGAACAAGGCTCCAGAGTGACTCATGAAACAAAACAACTCATAGCCCCGGTTAATCACAGTCTGGAAAATAAAAATACTCCCAGTATTTCGTTCCCTTCCTTGTTTTTATAAATCTCACACTGTGTGTGTATATGTTTGTGTGTGTGTGTACAGGGGGTGTGTACAGAGTGTTACCTATTCCAGGTAATAGGATTTGTAAGACATGCTAAAACATCTGTTCCTCTGCTTCCCCAGAACTCTGCCTACTCAGTTTGTAGTCTGTATTGCACTTGTTTTGTTGGTTTTTTTTTTTGTGATTTGTGTTGTTGGGGTTTTTTTCTTTTTCTTTTTTTTTTTTTTTAAAATGGCTGGAAAACATTAACCTCTTTAGCATGAGTGTGCAGCTCTCCCTCCACCTGCTTTTTTCCTCAGCTGGCCAGGTGCCGCCTCTTATATTTTGTGCAGTTACCAAAAAAGAAAAGGAGAGGAGAAAAAAAAAAAAAGAAAAAAAGGAAAGAGAAAGAAAAAGGCACACCATGCTCCTCTGCTTTATGAGTTCTTTGCCTCCTCCGCTTCATGTTAAGGCCTCCTGAATTCCTCTGTTCAGACCGTCGTGACCCTCATGACGAGCTCTCTGTTACTACTAGACTGACTCCTCTGTTCGTGAGGCCTCAGGTGGCTGAGTATATGCAGGATGGTATAAGCACAGTGGTGGTCAGAGAGGGTGCCTGTGGCATGGCCGGCAGCCCGTGCCCCGCTGTCGGCTGGAGCGGAGTTAGTGGCTGTACCACCAGTGGAGGACGAGTGGGTGGTTTGGGAGGAGGGGCGCTGATTTGTCCTGGTCCCTGTTTTTTGTTCCTCCATGTCCTTTGTTTTGTCATAGTTCAGCACTTTCCACTGCTGATTGACCGCCTGCCACCGTTTAAAAATCCGGTAAACCGAGGGCCCTTCGTGTATTATTAGACCTGGAGGGAAGGGGGAAAGAAATAAACATAAAACAGAAACAAAACTTTAGAAAGAACCATAAACCTACCCCAGCATCCTGCCCCCAGCTAGCTGGTTAGCTCAGCTCTCCCTCAGCCAATGTTTATTCAATGATAAATCATGTATTTTAATTACCAACTGGCAGAGCACCAGTGCTCCTGCTCTGCTGGATCCCTTTTTCCCTGAATTAAAACGATTACAGCTTTATCTCAGCAATCAATAAATGGATCGTAAATGCAGCAGAGTGAGTTATGCTCTTACAGCAAAACAGTATCTGTTTACCAATAAACGCCCGAGGTTTATCTATCACTGGACTGGTTTTGCATGCTGCATAGGCATGATTCACCCAGCTAACTGTGTGTTTGGAGGGGGTGTAACTAGATCTGACGTGTCGGTGACGTCTGCTGCACCAGCGTCATGTGCATGCACAGCTGAGTCTCTCCCCACACACAGCAGCAGAGCAGACACGCACATGGAGGTCAGAGGCGCAATTGTGCAAAAAAAAGGTCTGTCTATATCTATAAATGGTTTGTTATCCTAGGCAAAGTTTTGCTCATCTGCAAAGCAGGTACCTCATTGTACGTCATTGCTCCCTTCCAAGGGGGAAAACAACACGCTCGAAAGAAAGGGCAGATGAGCTTACACCGTGTGTGCACTGAGTATGTGCGTAAGGTCCTGCTACCCATCTGCACACATCAGAGCTGATGTCTGGGGGATGTCACTGGGCTGTAAGACAACTGCCTTCTAATGGCCTCTGCATTTGAAAGAGAGTGAGCAGCTAAGGTCCTTCCACCCAACAGTTAGCTCACCTCCCAGCGCTCTCTGTCATCCTTCCCACCCTTGCAAGAGGACTGAAGGATTAGATAATGTTAGAAGTTCTTTAGAGAATGACAGGACCTGAGTATTAAGCTCTGTTATTATTCATGCTGCCAGGCTTTGGCTAAACCTTTTGAAAGCACTAGGACCAGCAGTGACTGCAATACTGTGTTGTTCTGATCCACTGAGGCAGGAGGAAGCTGCAACATCTTGTGTAGACTGGCTTAGTTGTCACACTGTAATATAATCAGCAAGCTTTGCTGGAGAGTGGGATTTATGCAGAACGCGGCGGGGTCTAAGTCTCTTTGTTTCGTAGCAATCTGTCTGTCTGTTAGGTAAGTGCCTTTGTGCCCCCTGTAGCTGAGGCCAGACCAGCAGGTAGGGCACAGTACTGGGTGAGTTAGCACATGAATAACTTCATTGTTCTTAATAACGATGGCTTCACCATTCTTGGTCAGGATCAAGAGTATCAGAATCATTTCTAGGAAGAGCAGCCCTCTTGCCTACCTGTTGCAAGCATATTAATACAAGGGCAAAGAACAAAAGACCCACAAGAAATAAGCAAAATCACACCAAAATGAGGAAGTTACCTTGACCAGCATTGTGTGGGGAGATGATGGTCACCACAGAATAAAGCTGTTTACTGCTACCCTTGATAAATCAAATGGCTTTACCCTCCATCTTGCTTTTCTAGACTCTTCTAGTTTCTGATGACAGGTTATTATTGGAGTAAATCTATGTATATCAAAACCCAAAATATCTGAAGGTCATCCTACCCTTAGGGCTGACCTCCCCATTACTCACTGATGAGATGCAGCCACCTGGTTTCTTAGGGTCTGCATCTGATTTTACAGAGTTTGAAGTCTAGCTTCAGTACAGATTGAGTTTCTAGACATTCTGGTTTTAAGCATAACTAGAAGCCCTGCTGACTGGGTCACAGAATAGCTTCAGGCAGACTCTCACATTCATCGTAACAGGGTGCTGAGCCTGCTTACTGGCTGTAGAAGTAATCCCATTAGACAGTTTAAGTATTAAAATCTGGCTATTTTGGGACAGGGAATGGCATTGGGCACTACAGCATGGAAGAGATCTTTGATTCCCATAGACCAGTGAGATTGCACAGCTGTAATCCTGTAGTGACGCTGGCTTTTCATAATCAAACACCATGATGTCATAATAGAAAAATGTGGTTTTTCCTCCCTATTTTGCAGCATGGTTGAGAATTCTGACATCTTCTGATCAAAGCATCAACCATAAAAAGCAGGGGTAAGGGAAAGTGTGCAGATCCAGCCAAGGAGACAGAGCTTTGAAGCAGGCCTGAAGTGGATCAGCCCACGACAAGGGACATTAGACATACATTTAAATGAGCTGTCTGATCTGTAATGAATGAAATTCCACTCTGATCAATGACAGACCCAATGTTTCTCTGAGACCACTTTAAGCCTTGGATAAAAGAGCCAAAATCGAATGCTTTCTCCTTGGCTGTAGAACATTCTCCATAGAATCAAATCCATTCTCCAAAGTATTAAACACTGAGCCAGGATTGTAAATCTATTCTTAATTACCTTATCACAAATATTTAATGTGCAGCCTGATTCAAGAGGGCTGTTTATAAAATTCTTGTTTGTTTGCCTTCTAATTATAAATGTTTATGATCTTTTGCAATTAACTGTGTGATGCTGATGGATGGGTTGCTGAGTCAACTGAGCACCTGTTTTCTTAGATAATTTTGGTTTCCAAATATTTATAAAAGTATGAAATAACTTGTTTTCGTCTGTATTTACTGGGCTCTAAATTACTTATCGATTTCCCAGTGTCAAGCTCAGGAAGCTGTAAAATTAAAAAGGAACCAAGTGGAGGGGCGGGCAGGGAGGCGGAAGTAACAGTGATTCATTTGCAAGAGTAAATGCCAAGAGTAAGCAAGATTCCATCAGTTTATATCAAGCTGCAGGACACTTAATGCTCCCATTGAAACAAATTTTGTCTGCCTGAGACAAATTAGGATTGGAATTCCTATGTTCAGCTCTGTGAGTCCCCTTCCAGAAATGCCTCTCCCTCAAGAACCATTCTTGTTTACAGAGGTTTAAATTCCCAATTAAAGGCCAGACTTAAGTGGGAAATCCTTCATGAAGAACTGTATTCAACTAGAAGTGTCCATCTAGAAGCAATTATTCCATAAGCCGAAATTTGTCTATGTGGGGAAGATAGCAGGTTGGTGTGAACTTCTCTTTGTGCACCTCTCTCTTTTCAATGCAGAAAAGTCTATATGAGAATTTCAGACGGATTCTGTTAGTGGCCTTTTCCTTTTCCACTCCTCTGAAGTTTATCTCGCCCTCTTCTGCTTCAACTAATCTGTTCTCAGTGGATCCTCTGTGAAAACCATCGTCTTCAGAAGGAAAATCTCTGTGAGTTTCATGCAAAATGTGTTGGTCCAGATTGCTGCCTAGTCCATGGCATCCCTTCTTTCTGGTGTTGGTGAAATGAAACTCCTATGGAATGTGGGCACTGAAGATGTGCTGTTCTCATTCCCATTTTCTTATGTAGAGACCTGGCTGGACCAGCATGAGAAGAAATTCCTTGAGCTGAAAATTGTTGAATACTAGAAGAAATATTCAGGGGAACTATAACACACACTTCTCTTGTTCTTATTTCACTCTTATGTCTGTTTGCAGCCATTGATAGAAACAGGGCAGCTGGCTAGCTGGAGCATTGGCCATTCTTACATTCTTAGACATTTCTATTTGCACTGGTTTGTGCCATGAAAAGATTTCCCAGATGGCTCTGAAGCTGGAGACAGCCCATATTATGTGATGGCATCATTAACCTGACAGCAAAGTCTACAAAAAAAATTTCTAATGCCTCTGCTTGCATTGCCACATAGATGCAGCTGTGCCGTTCCTATCTCTAAGCTAATCTCTAAGTATCTCTAAGCTAACGTGGTAGGGCTAACCCAGTGCAGTGCTCCAAATTAGCACATGCTGAACCTGGAACAATACGTAGAGGAAACCATATTGATCTCTTTTCAGTGTGTTCACTCTCTCCATATATTAGCCTTTTTTGCTCTTTGTCTTGTGGCTTTATTATTATTGAGTCCACACAGAGGGTCAGATCATGGTCAGTCCTGTGGAGCTCTGTAGAGTCCGGGCAGGAGGGACTAGTGATTATCCTGGGTGCAGGGATTACTTCCCAGAGCTGAGAGGCTACTCTGTGCTTCACAGCACAGGCAAACACAATACCTCGGCAATGGGTTATACCCAGACTGTACACATTGCTTATGCTGGTATCTTATGCTTCCTATCATTTATTATACATGGGAGAGTACTCAGCACTTAACCACTGCTCTTATGCAAAACTATCACAGTAAGTGGCCCAGCCCCAAAGAGGGCAGAGCCTGGTCCCAGATTGCATTTAAAGCAACAGGTAAGCGACATCAGTACAGGTTGGCTAGGCAAGGGTTGTGTCAGTGCAGTTGCGTACCCAATCAGTGTATGCCCACAGCATCTGGGAGAGCAAGCTGGCAAATGCTGACTCTGGGGAAAGACTTAACTCTTCCATTCATCCCCCCCGCCCTCATTTTAATCCCAGAGCAAGAATAACTGGACTGTTTCTTTTCCAGATGATTGAGATGCAGTCTGCAACAGAGCTAGCGCTGCTGAAAGCAGTTTAATTTCCATGTTCTACTGATTGCCACAGCTAACCCTGAACTTCTGGACTCTTAAAATGCAAGAAAGGGGAGCATGACCAAGGGTGAGTATTATGGGCCAGAGGTAAGGCACATGTCACTGTAGGATTTCTCTGAACCTGCCCATACCACATCATGATCCACGTGGACAGCCTCTATGCAAGGAAAAGTTCTTGGTGCTGAGGGTGGACACATATGGGCTGTGTGTAGGTGGCCTTTGGGATTAGT
>VZTV01076971.1:2039-14908 GCA_013400875.1 Anhinga rufa
TCACTCCCTCTTCAGATACCAACCTCCCCCTACCAAAAAACCCCACCACCTCTCAGCACAACCACAGATTTTAATATTAAGTACAGAAATATCACATCCCCTGCATTCTCTTCCCCCTGCAAGGAAACTCCTGCTCATCTCATCACAAAAAACACAGAACTGGAAACCACTCTGGTTTCACCTGTGGACAGGAGAAGGTTGTTTTTTTTTATCTGTTGCACATTTCTGCAATAAAAAAAATCGCTGAGATCAGTTGTTAACAATCCTCTATATATTTTACATTATTATTATTATGTTTATATATTATTTGTATTACTATTTGTATATCCTATAAATAACATCTAAACTCATGCTATTGTAATAGACCACAAACGATTCATTCTCACTGGGTGATCTGTAAACCTCATAGCCACATGCGCACCTGCCCCCCCCCAAATGAATGAAGAACAGTATTTAATCTGAAGTTATCTTGTTGCTTATATAACTGTCCAGTGAGGAATGAACTTTTGTTTTGTTTTATCTCTGACACATTACAGACCAGCATCATTAGGACACTTGACATTCCAGGGTTTTTTTATATACATTATACATACATACATTTGTGTATACACACACACACACACATATATATATGTATATGTATAAAAAAATTTGTTTTGAATGATCGGCAATTCCAAATGATCTCTCAGGGTGATATTAGGTATCAGCTACAGCAAGGTGAAAAAAGGAAGCATGGATCTATTCCAAGACATTAATTCTAAAACAAATTGGAGTATTTTTAGGTTGCTTCCAACATCTCTTCCCAGGCCTTACCAGCAACCTACCAAGAGACGCTTGAAATCTATATATAGCCTTCCTGAAAAATGCTTCCAGTGTTGTTAAACATTTCTACAGCACGTTTCTCTGCAAAAGCTGTTCTGTCAAGGAGGGCTAAAAGAGAACCTGAAACCATGACACATAAGCAGGATGCTGAAGAACATCCCCAGAATCAACAGAGCAAAGCTGAGTAGAGCTCTGTGTTGACACCTGCATGTGACTTGTTCTAGATTTACAGTCTTATTAGATAAAGACTACACATCTGATCTTTACTCAAACATATTTTATTCTCTTATTTTCAGATCACTTTTAGGTTTTGTTTTTTGTTTTTTGTTTTTGTTTTTTTTTTTTAATGAGTAATTACAATAGATTCACAGAACCATAGAATATCCCAGGTTGGAAGGGACCCACAAGGACCATCGAGTCCAACTTCAGACTCCACACAGGACAACCTAAAAGTTAAACCATATATCTAAGAGCATCGTCCAAACACTTCATGAACACCAACTGGCTTGGGGCAATAACCACTTCCCTGGGGAGCTTGTTCCAGTGCCTGACCACCCTCTCAGTGGAGAACTTCTTCCTAATATCCGATCTTAACGTCTCTTGACGCAGCTTTAAGCCATTCCCTCATGTCCTATCACCGGAGAGGCGAGACCAGCCCCTCCCTTGCCACGCTCCCTCATGAGGAAGCTGTAGACAGCAACGAGGTCACCCCTTGATCTATTCTTCTCTGACAAACCTAGTGTCCACTGCTGCTCCTCCTAAGTCTTGCCTTCTAGTCCTTTCACCATCTTTGTTGTCCTCCTTTGGACACATTTTGGTATTTTTATATCCTTCTTACATTGTGGAGCCCAAAACTGCACACAGTACTTGAAGTGAGGTGACAATACAAGTCAGATAAAAAACTGGTTAACTCTTAAAGCCCAACATCTTAAGATATATTTTTAAAATACTTTATACAACTTACAGCTATAGAGAAAGCCAGATTTTGCCTTCCTGGTTTTGCTGAAATGGCTCATGTTGATTGAGCTTTCTGAACTCCCAAACGCTGAGCACGTGAGTGGGAGAAGTAACCCAGGCAGCTTCATGCACACAAAACATGTAAACCCCCTCTCCCTCATTTTATCGTCCCTGGAGTCTCAGCTATACCATATTTTAAAAATAATTTCAGCTGAAAAATTTTTACACCAAAGCCCTCACATTAGCTTGGTGAGGGTCCTTCCTATTTATGAAAGCTCTGCATCAATGGAGCACACATGTTCCTGGTTTATTTTCATCAGCCCACTGTTACCGATAGCTACGTAAACAGGCAGCTACCTTTCACTAATCTGTAAGACACATGATCTCTTTCCTGGGCTGCATCCCCAGCAGCGTGGCCAGCAGGGCGAGGGAGGTGATTCTGCCCCTCTGCTCCGCTCTGGTGAGACCCCACCTGCAGTGCTGCGTCCAGCTCTGGAGCCCCCAGCACAGACAGGACATGGACCTGCTGGAGCGGGGCCAGAGGAGGCCACGGAGGTGATCAGGGGCTGGAGCACCTCTCCTGTGAAGACAGACTGAGAGAGCTGGGGTTGTTCTGCCTGGAGAAGAGAAGGCTGCGGGGAGACCTTATTGCAATACTTGAAGGGGGCTTATAAGAAAGTTGTAAAGAGAGGCCCAGGGCCTGTCGTGACAGTAGAAGGGGCAGTGATTTTAAACTAAGAAGGTGCATCTAGAGTGGACACAAGGACAAAATTTTTTTATTATAAGGGTGGTGAGACACTGGCACAGGTTGCCCAGAGAAGCTGTGGACACCCCATCACTGGAAGTGTTCAAGGCCAGGCTGGACGGGGCTTTGAGCAACCTGTCTAGTGGAAGGGGTCCCTGCCCATGGCTGGGGGCCTGGACTAGATGATCTTTGAAGGTCCTTTCCAACCCAAACCATTCTGTGATTCTGTGATAACAGAAGTTTCATAGCTTACATCAAACAAAATTAGAAACCGTAGTCAGATGCTGAATACAGCATACCCAAGTTATCATCCGTATCACTGTCTGTCATCTCAAAAGGAGTCCAAGATCAGATGTTTCTAATACCACGCAGTTTAATACTCTATTCCAGTGCAGCACTCTCAAAAATAACAATCAGCCCAGCCCAAATTAATGACACAGGTTTTTTCAGCATACCTTTAAATTTCCTAAGTTTCATAAGCCTGGGCTGACCCAGCCTGATAAGTCTGCACCGGGCATTGCCAGGTAGATGCACCAACCTTAAATCCAAAAACAAGAGGGAACTGCCTAACAGATCTGTTCTAAGAGTACATTACACCAATGTGATGTAATTAAATCATGATTTAGCTCTGCCATCTCACTGTTATGTCTATAGGCAGATCTTGTCATATATTAAAATACTAGACCTGAAGGGCACCAAAAACCTCCTACATTAACCCCCACAAATAATACTGAAAACTACGACTTTACAGAAGCAACAGGATTTCAGATCGCACCAGCACTGAGACCCCATTTTATCCCTTTGCACAGATCCGTTTCATTTGGACACCAGGGTTACACCAAGCACACATGCTTCTCTGGTGCCAGATTTCGAAGTTGTACCGAGAGGTAAAAGAAGGAAAAATAAAAGTATTGCTGCAA
Source organism: Anhinga rufa (assembly GCA_013400875.1). Lineage (NCBI taxonomy): Eukaryota > Metazoa > Chordata > Aves > Suliformes > Anhingidae > Anhinga > Anhinga rufa. Next base: position 5,484 of record VZTV01076971.1, read on the forward strand.
CATAATTTTCCCTCATTCAATTTTTTAGGGAAGGAGGAAACAGCCCAGTAAACTCAAAGTCTAAACACATTTTTCAAAGGTCTCTGGAAACAACCCATGGAGGTTGCCCTCAATGAGTATTCTGTCTCCTACATTTCCACAGCATGCCCCAAAGGCTTGGATAGTATGCATATATCAAAGTTAAAAGCAGCTTATTTTCACAAATTCCAAATAAAGTTGCTCTAGTCACCATCTGTAAAAGCACCTTGCACCTTCAGGATACAGGTGTGCACTATTTATTTACCAAAGGAAATCTCAGTGAAATATTCTCGCTTTAGGCCAAACTTACTTCTTTTAGAACAACTCTGATAATCTTTAATCATTAATCGAGGTGAAAGCTGTAAATTTCCAAAGAACCTTATTACACAATTCTACAGAGAAACTAATGCCATATAAAAACGTTTACTGAAGGAAAAAACACTCAAGAAAAGACTATAACCAGTATTCCAAACAGATGATATAGATGCAAAAGTGGCCATCACAACCGGAATCTCTCACAGGAAATTATTTGTTTCTGCAATAATAGTGTGCAGTGTATTTCTGCACAAAACATGCTATCAGAGGTGCTTGATGAACTCAGTTATCAGTCATAAGAAACTGTGGCAGCCACAGCACAAAATCCACACTGTAACAAAACAGGATCAAACATCCCTGTGAACACTGTAGATGACATTAGACCCTGCTACCATTTAGGGTGAGGTGAAAACAGGAAAACTTGGATGTTACGTTTAAATAGCAGAACGGCAAGTTCTTGTCAACAATCCATCTGACTAGTCCCCATGTTTAAAGCACTAATTGTTTTCACAATCTGACCTGCCAAACCACAACTTCTGCTCCCTCTCTCAGTGTTCGTTATAGTCGATAGAAGCTGAGAAAAGAAATGAGGAGACTGCAAGAGGCGGGGGACCTTACGACCATGCTGAAAGCATTAGAAAACATTAGAGCTGGGCAGACTGCAGGAGAAAGGGAAAAGAAAAAGCTTCTTTTCCATCATAGGCATATTGCCATTTTATGAAGAACAGCCTTACCACAATCTTTGTTAATATTTATACTTGAATAATTTTTTTTTTTTCCAAAATATTTCTCAGAAAAACCACAACCACATAGTTTTAGTAGGAATGAAGGTCTGGTGCATCAGGCTGTGTCCCACCAGTTTTAACTGGAAGAAAGCAAATACTGAAAAGCAGCATGCGTGGACACACTACTACTCTTCTGCTTTTCTCAAGTACAGAAAGAAGATTGCAAATTTTTGCTGTAAGAACCAATTAGCAAGGACAGAGATTACAGTACTAGTTGACCGATTTACTCTTTGCAACACCTGTAGATCTGGACAACACAAAGACTACTTATTAGTATCTGCAAAGTAAACAGTGACAGTAATAGCCCATGTAGTTGTTCTGTGCTTTTTTTTGGATTATCCTCTTGAAAATCAGAGAATAATAAGCGTTAGTAAGGCATTATAAACCAGCACAGTCTAGAATTTGCCTTTGTTCAAGACACATTGGTAGAAAAGTTTACCGATTAAAAAAAAAAAATAGAAGAACAACATCACAACATCTTGGCAGGCCAAGAATTTATCTCCTTTATACAGTGGAGTTATACACAGTGACGTGACCTTTTCAAAATATACCGTGGCCAGCTTCACAAAGTCCACACACTCTGATAACAAATGATTGACATCAGTAACAAAATGAAGAAGTCGATCCCGGGTAGCTACCAGTTTGCTAGCTCTTCCTGCTTCCCTCTGTTACTGTGGATAAGAGTAGCGCAAGCCTTAGTTAATATTTTGACATTTCAAGGAAAAAGTGTTAAATATTTTACTTCTTAACACTATTGTATTAAGTCCCTTCCTTGCTCACTGTTGTACAGCAACTTGCTTCCAAAGAGTGATTAAGGCGGAACACACAAAGTATTTTTTTTCAGACAAATACCTTTCTGCCCACCTTGCCCAACTAACAGGCTTTCTGAATATACTGACCATGCAAAATGTATGCCACACAAAATACAAGAATCTCTGTTTCTGTTTAAAAAACATAATTGTGTGGTCAGTATTGATGGGTTTACTCCCTTTCTTACACAGCTGCTCAGCTGTGAAAGCACCCATTCAGAATATCAAGACCCAGTTCAACTCTCTCCTCTGTCTCTGGAGATTGAAACTGATCTTTCCTTCCTCTTAGGAGAAGGCTTTCCCGCATTTCATTGCGCAGTCGCTTAAGGAAACCCATGCACAATGTCTGGAATAGAAACGTCAACTCAGGACTTCAACCTCCTACATGAAATTCTCTACTGTTAAGCCAGAGAGCCGCAGGTCCCTCTCTGTCCATGCCCCTCCAGCTTTGATTCTTGTTTGCAAAGAAGAAATTCTGAAGGACGGAATGAGAATCCCACTGCAGGAAGCTCACTATTTAAATTCCTGGCGCTTCTCCCAGGAGATGTGTACATGAACTTCCTCAGGAAAAAATGGGAATTGAACCCAGCTCTGTCACGCCCTGGAGGAATACATCCACTAACCTGATCCCAGACATGGACAGACAGACATCACCACCTCTGCTTGCTTTGCTTAAAAAGGAAAAGAAAAAAAAGAAAAAAGCAGAGGGTAGGTTATTTACAGGATTATTTTTTTTTAAAGGCTCTGGGTTTCTACCTTCTAGGAGGAACTCCAGGCTGCATATCATACCCTTTCCAGAGAGCTGAGTGAGATACACTTGCTCCTGAATGGGTGGTAACTTAAAATACACTCTTCTCTTTTTTCCTTCCTACTTTCTAATTTACATGACTCCCCACTCCATATGCTGTTTTTTCTAGATCCTGTTTTGAGACACATCAATTCTCACATGTAATTATTTGCAAGCATTGTACAAGAGCCCTAAGATGCTGTTTGGTGAGGTCCACACACCTTGAAATCCACAGTTCTCCACTTCCACATTGTGACTCCTAATTTACATCAATGTGGACTTAGGCAAAACATAAATCTGGTGAGTTTTCTCTTTTTTTTCCATTATTTTCTTACTTTAACTGTGACTGAAAACATTCAGAGCATATTACTTAAAAGCATATCCATTTGAAATCTTGCCATCTTAGAGCCCCCTCCTGTCCTTCCATCACAAGCAAAAGCAAAATCTGCCTCCTAAGAGAGAGGAAAAAAAAAAACCACAACAGAAGAATTCTTATGTTATCTTCTCCTTATGATACAAGAACTGCTACTTAACTTGTTACTTGGCTTTCAGTCCCAGATAACAGTGCAAAACACAGAACATCTAATGGACTGCTATAGCAAAGCATAAAACAAAAGATACAGAATACGCAGGCAGTCTTCTATGCTCAGCAGAGAACAATCTCTCACTATTTGTAAAACTAGTGAAGGTAAAACATTCAGCAAGACTTGGATTTACATTTTAGGTATCTGCTGTCAAGCTGGGCAGGTGCACGAAACCATCACATGCTTAACTTCTCAAACCTGAATGAGATGACAAGCAGAGAGAAGACAGGCCACAGAGGCCTTTACAGAAAAGAAATTTAGTTTATCTTTGATGAAACAAAAACCAGTGAAACCTCACAGGAGAAAAAGCAAAGACCAGCATAAGGCAGTCAAAACAAGAAAAATTACTAGGTCACAATATTTCAGATGGGCAACGGATGGGTAAAAATGCATTCCCCAAAGCAAGATAGAAGAGAGTGGGTATAATGGAGGTCCAAGAGAGCCTGCCGAGTACAGGAGCCCCAGGAAGCACGCAATCCCTGAACTAGATGTGGGCCCAGGCAGCGTGGCCACAGTACCTCTTACCTGCCCCAGCTGAAGCCTCCTGCTTCTGACCCCACTCTCAACCACAAGCCCCATCCACCCTATATTACCAGGAACAGTCCTTCAAAGCATCCAGTTGAAATCTGGTCTCTTAACCCTTAACCGTGAGCTCTACAGCATACAGTAATAATGTTTTGATCACCACAAATAAGTTTCATGAACTTAGGGCCCATTTATCACCTGGGTTAGACACACATCTCAACGTCATGTAAAGCTCCTATGAGCAAAAGTATGCCCCAGTTAGAAAAAGACACTTGTCCTACCCTAAGAAACTATAATATTAGGACTACACTGAGTGTAGTGGAAAAAACAAGACAGTCTTAGATTTTGATTAGTAAAATTCTTGACCTTTGAAAGATATGACTGAAAGTATTATTTAAATCAGCTCTGATTTTTGATACATTTATCAGTATAGCCATAATAGGTCATTTTTTTGCATTCCAATTGTAATATTTTTAGAAGCAAAGAAGAATAACTCCCACTTCCTGTTCTTCCCTTACTTCATGTACATTCTGTTGAATCACTAAGTGCAGATATCACTCATGACTGATGTCACAGCGTTTCACAAGCTCCACTTGCATCAGCCTTGAGAATTTTCACTAGTAGAGCCAGTTCAGAATTATCTGCTACTTCTGAAGCTGAAGCAACAACATCCTGTATCAAAATGTCTCAAGTCAAACTGGCTGCTCTCAGAATCGCAGTTCCAAAGAAGCTGTGACTTACCTGCATCAACCATGTTCTTTCACCATGTGTAACTGCAAAAATGTTTAAGAATAGTTCTCAGGTAATTGTCCTCTATTAGGTAATTCCAAAGCGCTGTGCTGCTACTGTCATCATGTTACATCATTTGAATTTCATGTGGTGTTCTGAAAATAAGAGTTACACAACACTCTGCTCATCTATAAATTAATGTTCAATCCACTACTTTAACTCTGGGATCCAAGCAACCAACCTGGCCAGGCTGTGTTCCTATACTGACAGTCTTAAATGCTCTGAATTTGAAGAAAAATGAAATTTCATCAGCTCCACTTTTACTTTATGATTTTGATGTGACCTAATCCTCACCCTCTGAACATTTAGTGCTAATGGCACAACAGTACCAGAAAAACAAGTTACTACAGTCTCTGTATAATCTTGCAGTAGGCAATAAAACAAAGTATGTGTGGATGTAAGAACCAAAAGACACCTCATGAAATAAAATCACCTCTCATGTTTTCTAGACAAAGACATCCTTAAATAAATCTGAGAATAAAAAAAAAACAACAAACATCCTCATGGACAAGTTAATCAATGAAATGAGTAACATGCTAGTAACCAAATAACCAGCATGCTTCAATTCTTAGCTTGGTTTCTAAGGGTATGAGACACGAGTAGTTAATATGTCCTTGGTGAATCCCATCATCCAACATGAACCAAACTTAACAGAAGGGTGTACTCTGCAAAGATCTTAACTGCCTACAAGATTCCTGAACACAGGCAACAAATAGTCTGTTGCACAAGGAAATTTAGTGCCCCCATTAACGAGAAAGACTGGTGTACTTTTGAGTACCAACATCAGACACTACAGAATCCACATGGCTGAAAGACATTCTAAACATACTGACCAGAAGAAAAACTTCAACAAAAGCTTACATCTGATTAGATTCAGACAGCCAACGCCACAGAAAACAAGGCTTCACCAGTGGCACTGCTCACAGCTGGCTTAAAGTTTCCGCTTACATTGGTCCATCACTGGAAGGAACCTGCAGCTTACATGAAGAGATAAACCTCCCAGTTCTATACTGATCAGGATTCAAAAACAGATTTCCAGACGCAGTTCAGGCACCTGCAACATTTGCGACTAAACATTTGACAATTTTGGGATCACTTAAACCAGCTGCTTAGCACTTCCAAAAATCTGATGAGGCACTCTAAGAAGAGTGCTTCCCCCCCCAAATAGTCTGTTGCATCATCTATCACCAACTGGGGTACAAAAGGAAAATGCAGTTTTAAAAGGTGAAGTTAAAGGGTGATAATGTGATTTTAAAGCTAAAAATACAGTAACTATCCTATTTCACCCTGCACCTAAGGTCAACCTCCGAACCTCAAAGTACACTTTGTGTTAGTGTTTTACTGACAAGTGATAGTGCTTGAAGTAGGTGAGAGTCAGTCATAAAAAGAGAGAATTCTCTAGTTAGCTGTACTTTCTTTGTTATCTTTATAATCACCAATCATCACCTAAGATGAGAAAGGTAAAGAAAGGTCACTGACTTTCCCACATCATTCCGCCACATGAAATGAGCCCTCCAATCTGAAAGCAACACCTCAAAATCACAAAGTCAACAACTACTGCTCTCACAAGTTTCACAAAAGGACTATGTTTATGTCAAGCTTCCCCCCAAAACTTAAAAACATAGCAGGATCCATCACCTAATATACCTTGCCAAGAAATACGGCATTACACTGAACTGAAAGCAGCTTTCGGAAGTCAAAGTAACTTGAAAACAAGGAAGTACAGCAGTTGCATACATATATACAAATTGCAGCACCAGTGCTGCCAGGGACCCTGGCTGATGTCATTGCAAGACCAAGCTCTACGAGTTTTGGAAGGTCTTGGTGACTGGTCAAGGATCCTGATGACTGGAAAAAGTCATCACACCCATCTTCTGGAAGGGCAAGAGGGACAGTTCAACAGTACAAAGGGCTGCTAAGTCTGACTTGAGTCCCTGGAAAGATTATGGAGCAAATTTTCCTGGGAGCCACCTACAGATGCTTGAAGAGCAAAAAGGTGATGGGAAACTGTCAGTATGCATCTATCCAGGACGAACCATGCCTGACACATCTCACAGCTTTCCATGTTGAAATTACTGACTCTGTGGATGAGGGCAGAGCGGGTCATTTGACTTCATGAAGGCTTTCAACAAGGTCTCCCACAGTATCCTTATAGCCAAACTGGTGAAATATAGTTTGAATAGGTTGACTGTAAACCAGGTACAAAACTAGCTTGACCACAAGGCTCAAAGGGCTATGATCAGTAGACCCAAATCCATCTGTTTTCAACTAATGATGTTCCCCAAAGGTTGATACCATGGCTAGTACTGTTTAATGTCTTCACTGACAATCTGGGCAACGGGATGGGATGCACTCTGAGCAAGTGTGGATACCAGACTGGACCCAGGGAGTCTGTGGGATCTCCACCCTTGAAGGTAGTCCAAACACAACCAGACATGGCTCTGAGCAGCCTGATCTAAGTTGGCCATGCTTTTAGTGAGGGTTGGACCAGACGATCTCCAGAAGTCCCTTCAAAACAGTATTATTCTATGACTACATTTTAGGTAAATAAAAGCAAATGAAAGCAGTTAAAAGCTATGTTAAAAACTGAGCTATAGGCAATATTTCCTTCCAAGTGAAAATAGGCCAGAAATGAACATTAAAGGTAAAGATGACCAACTTTTGAATCAGTTTTAAAAAGGCAAAGAGAACAGCTCTGGACTTCGAAATAAAATCTCATTAAATGCTGTTTTCACAGATTTTACATGCTGATCAAACTAAATCTTTTGAGGTAGGAGCAGAGACTTTACTTTTAAACTGTTAATTAACGGGTTATCTCTCAGACCAGAGACCTCTGTCTCAATTTGCAATATAACTACTGATCTGGACTACACTGCTCGTCAGAAACTAATCACAAGGTCTCTTCCTGACAGACACCGGTTTTCAAGGGGTGTAGCTTTTTGATAATGCCCCAAGCAAGGCACATACATCACCTTTCACTTTTCAAATGCTGTCCCATTTTCCCCACCAGCTCCAGATGAGTAGCTCAGTGAAGAATTACTATCACCTACAGAACTTAGCTTCATTTTTCATAATTGCTACTTTTCTAGGGCATGAAATTAATTCACTTTTCAATATTAAAGACTAAGACAGAAATATTTGTAAAAAAAACCTACTGTAAGAACTGGCATGGTCCCAATCACTGTAATACCTGAATCTTGGTAACTAAAGCCTTCTCAACAACACCGTTCAAAATCATCCACGGGTCACTTCTGCCTTGACCTATCTCACTCTGCCCACAAGAATGATGAAAAAAGCAGACATAAAGCTCTGACAGCAGAACACCACCTATGGTAGATAACCCCATATGGTGATTAGCACAAACAAGCCATAGGTACCGCATTTTTGTTATTTTTAGTGCTACAGGAGCATAGTCTTGTTTATATTACAGTGGCAGCTAACAGCTCAGTCAGGGACACATCCCTTACCCTAGATCTTGTACAGATTGAGGAGAAAAAAAATAAACGCAACTCCCTCAGGATAGTAATTAAAAGGAGAAGCATATTCACTTGATCTAATTTAGGCATCTGAGTTAGGAGGCTAATCTGACCAAAAATTCTATATAACAGACAGCATGGAGCAGCCTAAATCCATGCTGTAGGGATGCACGCAATTCTCTTAAATGTCACACAGAGCCTAGGGTCTGAGCTAAGGTTTCTCTAAATATCCAGAGGTACGGTGTTGTGAATGCCCCTCCCAGCTTAGTCAGAATAAAAAAATACGGACAAACCAAACAGGGAAGATAGAGTGGAAACAAAAATTAACAAAGTTTAGTAGAAAAATGAAGCCCAGCTAGCTATTTATCCAAATAGTTCCTAATTCTCATTATTTCTAATCGCCACCGTTGCATCAGTGGATATAGATGTTTGCTACAGTCTTTGAATTTCAACCAAATTTCAGATGAACAATTCAAAATTCTTGAAAGCAAGCTGCATTTTATGTACCTCTGATGTTATCCACGCCGCGGCAAAGCTGTACTGCTTGACATGCTTTGCGTGTTTTCCCGTGCACATACAAGCGTGGGAGGTGCTGCCACCACAGGCAAGCATGAACAGAAAGAAGCTCAAAATACACTGGGTTCCCAAAAGAGAGGTCCGTACGACAGGGCTGCCTGAACGCAAGGGCAGGCGGCTTGTAACTTCTCATTCCAGTGTTTTAGATGGGGAATTTCCAACTGATGTTTGAGAGAACCACTACGAGCGTGGGTTAAGGATCACAAGTACTATCTAAAGCACAATCTACTTTCAAGTTCTGCTGTGTGACAGATGTCAAAGTGTCAAGTGCTATGAAAAACATTTAACGCATTCAAAACAGCACAGGGAACCCAATCATGCATCTCAGCCTCATTTTATTTTCTGAATAACTACACGCCGCGGTGCGAGGTCGAGACCAAGGAGAGCCTGTCTATTTACAGACAGAACAGTTTACAAACTCCAATTGCAAGAAACCCGTTCCATACCTCCAAACTCTAGGTTTTCACAGCAACTACAAGACGCAAAATCACCGTCGCCGCACGGAGCCGGGGTCTCTCGGCGGGTCCGCGTTACCTCACCTCGCCAGGACGCTCCCCGGGAGCGGAGGGAGCTGCCTGGGCACCGACACCGGCAGCTCTTCCCCTTGCAGAGCTCCAGGAATAAACACGGGCGAGCAGCAGCAGGAGGAGCTGCCCTCGCCACGGGCTCCTCTCCCCGACCGCCGCCGGCTGTCAGCTGCTCTCCGGCAGGGCGAAACGTCCGCAAAACGCTGTTTTTAACAGAAAGAAAAAAAAAAACCC
>VZTV01076977.1:2060-35602 GCA_013400875.1 Anhinga rufa
CCTTCTACTAAATCCCCTATTATCTACTAAATCAGGTGTATAACTTTAGCCTATCTCCTAATTTAAGTCTGAACAGAGTTTTCTGTACCTACTGCATGTTCAGGAGCTAACTCACATACAGACATCAGAACTCAATATATTTCTTGAGGAACCAGCAGTGTTCTTTGTATTTAACCCTGCTACCTCTGCCTCTGTATGGGCTAAATCGCACCAGCTCCTGTGGGAGGAAGATCTAAGACCTGACCCACAGTCTCACAGCATTGGAGGGCCCTGTCTTTGAAAGAATGAGATTAAGCACACATAATCTGTCTGAGAAAGTTCAGATCGGTAAACTTGGACAAAAAAGTCTTCAAACTGCTTTACTTAGCAAGATTTGGAAGAAATGCGCCGACTGTACATTCTCTACCCTCATGATATTCTTGGAGTTTTGACTTCCTCTGTTGCTCCCTAGCCACAGATAGGTATCTAAACATAGGGAAGGCAGACTGTTTTCACAGCTGCTATTACCGTGTTATACCTATGTACTGTAGGCCACACAGGGGGAGCGCAGTCACTCGACTATTAAAATAATAGGATGTCGTTTAAATCAATGGGTTTTAATTGTGCTTCTTAACATTCAGTTCTGTACCTAGAAAAAATGTTGCTAGGACTAGCCCCAAAAGGCTTTGGGGGAATCAGAACAGAATAGAATGCAATCTTATGAAACCACCAACACTTTACAGCTCTTTGTCTCTACGTGACAGCATATACATGGCTCTGCATTTCAGAATGTATCAATGCCTCGCAAAATCTAAGCACCTGATGGGGCAAAATGACACCTCAGGAATAATTTTTCCTAAAAAATCACTAAGGAGATAAAGAAAAAATATGAGTCCAAACTCTAAGACTTCAGTTTTTTCACATGGAAGATATCACCTCCTTCCCAACTGAATACTGCACCTAAAACATCCTCAACTGAGTAACAAACTACCTATATTTGATATAGGGCTCAGTGTCTTTCTAGAACATCCAAAGTCTTAACTTCACTATCTTATGCTGGCTCATACTGGCCAATGCCATTGTCCAGTGGCCTACAAAAAACATTTTCCTCCCTTTTTTTATAGAGGGGCAAGTTAGCATCATCAAACAATCCTGTAGTTGGTAATGTTGGCAGTGCCAAAAGAGAAGTCAAGGGTTCTGAAACATTTAAGAAGTTATTGTCCAAATCTGCAACTTCTGGAAATTCATGTAGGTCCATTACAATGAATGGAGTTTTGCCAATAGGCCAACTGATGACCTGCCTACTAAAACAAAAGAAACCCAGCCTTGATCATTCTTTTATTGTTCTGATTCTTTATTTTGCAGATTTAGAAAATGTAGGACAACTGCTTAAAATAACCCTAACATTTACTGTTCCAGGAGCAATGTTTTCTTAATAATACTGTCAAAATGTGTCTGGAACTTAGAAACACAATGTATTTTCCAACAACACGCCAACCAATGAAAAAATCTACATTCCATATCCAGAACAAAAAATCATGGCTGTTAGAAAACAAGAAAAAGTAAATCTTAAAAAAAGAAAATACTGCTAAGGCTAAAAACCTATAAAGTAACACTGACCTTTTTATATACCTCATAAACAGCACAGCGAAATTCCTGCTTCTGCCAAGCACTCCAGTTTGCAATGGCGTTCCAAATTTTCATTAGCACAGTAACCATTCTGACTGATAGCCAGTGGCTCAAACTGGTTCCTCACTCCTGCTTCTGTGGAAAAAAAAAACAACAACAAACAAACAAACAAACAAAACCAAAACCCACACCACCCTCATGGGTTTATGTTATGTCACTATGACACCTCTAGATAGTGGAACAGCTACAAGTGACAAAGTTAGATCCAAGATGAGTCCAAACCAGAAGCCCATGCCCCGACCCCGATTTTGCAAAAGACTGCCTCAGAAATAAGCCCTTTCCTCAAAACTGAATGCCCCAACAGTAGCCACTTGCCTTCCAAACTAGGCAGCACCTACGAGGCCATTAGTGACTTAACCCCACCATCTTCCCAGACTTCAACAAATCCAGTGGCAAAACAAAGGCTCCTTTTTTACTCTTTTTTTTTTCAAGTCAAACCTAATAAACTGAAGAGCAGCATGAGGAGGCAGGATGGTTGGCTCTGCAACATATTTCCTCCTTTGGAACACAGAAATCGGAAAGGCCTCTGCAGCTACTGAATCCAGTCGCTTCTTATCACAGGCAATCATGTCATAAAATACTTCTTATGACCTATTTCTAATCCATCTTAAAAGTAAATGGAGGAGAATATTTATTTTTACCATACCAAAGACAGTACTGAATCTCACACTTTCCAGGGAGTGTAGAAGTTCCTCCAACGGAGACTTCTATTGCCAGATCTCTGTGGCAGGCTCCAAGTTCATGGTCACCAACCATGAAACACCTCCTCACTATTTTTTCTGATACGAGCCTCTGGATTTAGGGGGTTTATTTTTCCCTCCAAGTCTTAAGCTATTTAAACAGTTACATAGATGAATAGCACTGAATATCTCTGAGCAGTAACAGTTAAGGCCCTGACTCAGGAAAGTATTAAATGATTTAACTTTAAAACTTGTTTAAAGTGCTTCAGAGCTGGTACCTCTTGTTAAAGCAGTACATGCATGTGTTGGCAAACAAGGGCAGTATATTTAAGACCCTTCTGAGCATAACTTGAAGAATAAATGTGTGTGTTTGTATGGGGATAACCTGATTATTCTCAGAAGACTTCAGTGAAACAATTGAAGGTTTAAATTGTATGTTAATGATACTTTTTTTTTTACTCAGTTCAAATGCATTTAGAAATGTCTCAATTTGTCTACCATAACATGAAAAAAACCCGCCATAGGAAGTCTTTTAGTTTCTTAGTAATATACAAGAGGAATTTATGGGGCAGCATAGGCAACAGATAAAAAGCACTGACTATATAAGACTCGGACTTGGATTCTGATTTTACCAATCCTAAAATTCAAGACAATTTGATCTAGGACCTTCAACCAGATAGAGCTTCAAGCAGATAGACCTTCCAAATACCTACACTCTCAGTTTTGGAGATGATGGTAATTGCCTCATTATCTCATGACACATTTTGACATGTAAGATGTTTCTGAGCAAGAAAAGTAGTTGGTGGCTACCACTGATGCTGTTCATGTTGGGATAAAAAAAAGTGTGCCAGAATGATCACTACTAAAACAAAATAAGAACAAGACAGGATTCCCTCATTGTTTCTCTAATGTGAAACAAAACAAAATAAAGCAAAACAAAACCCCAAACAAACAAAAAAACCCCCCACAATATGGGAAAAAGGGATAGAGAGGGAGCGGGGGAGAGGAAATTAAAAACCCATTAGTTCAATGCTTTTCCAGTTCTCTTCACTGTAATATATAGACGGAAACCAAAATTGATTAAGGGGGCTTTGTCTTGGTGTATGATATTTAGGTGTCACAATAAGGCCTCTGAAATCCTCACCAAATATTGTTTCAGCTGCTTAGGAGTACACTTTGCAGTCACATAATGTTGAAGGCACCAGATTCCTCATCAGAAATGTTCAACACCTCATGGGTCTGGGTCCTGTTACAAAAGAAACAGTTTAAAGGATCTGGAAGCAAAATAATCTTTATAGCAGATGATGCAGACAACATAAGCTCATTATCAGAAAATACTGGAGAAATTAATGAAAGGGAAGCAAAACTATTCCTTCATATAAAGTGTGCTAAGACAGTAAGGATTATGCCAGAAGACAGAGAATGCTGTTTACAAAACAATGAAAAAAGGAATAACCAAATTAAATTGAAAGGTGCATTTTTAAATGAAAGAACTTCATTTATAGGACCATTAAGAAAAAAGCATGAAATCCATAATACCATAAAAATTTATTCTGGTCAGCAATCTATTTTAACAATGCCATGTGCTCAGTAGTGGAATAATTCCTAAGATGTGGTTAAATATGCAAAACGTTATTATTCTAATATTAAATACAATTATGTTACTTGTTTTCTCAGTTCTTTCTTTCACAAGGGCAGTCATAATCAATCAAGACCCAAATTTGGCATGTGTCTGTATGTGACTTTATTATTTAATTCCACACTCATAAAATTCACAAAGAATAAACCTGATGAAGTACACATGCATTTTAATAAGTAAAAGGGACAAATGAATTCATTGTCTATTGAAGCAGTTTTATAATATCAAAACATATGCTGAACCAAGCTGCAAGCTATTAAAACAAATCATACAGGCTTTAATTACAATCTAAATCTGCATTATTAAAGTAATAAAATGACCCTAAAATAAATATTATGGAAGTCATGTTGTCCCTACAAATGAACACAGCATGAGAGACTGATACAATAAAACACCCTAACATTAACATGCCGTATGTACCACTGTGGCGTCCCACAGATCTAAAACAACAAGACATAACTCTCTTCTTCCATAGCTGTGGGCAAATTCTCCTCTCCTTTAATTTGTCTTTGTTGGCCGCGTTCACTAGATTTGCAGAATTCGCACTAACGGGAACCACGGGTGCAGACGGATGCAACACCACCACGCAAGGAGCGGACCGGTAACACAGAGCATGGGGCAGCGCTACCAGTCTGTTCAGACTTTCTGTACACATTTGTCTTCCTGTCCACATGCTCCCCACTTCTAAAAAACTGAGGTCAAACTTCCAAGGAGGAGTAGGAGGGGAGGGCTACATACTGCATTACGTGAGGGTGGTGAACACTCACCCCCTGCTAGGTGCCAAGCGCTTTCCAATTCCCACTGCCCTCAGTGCCGACAGTGTGTTATAGCACCTACTGCAGCTGAGGTGAGCTTCCCCTGCCCGCCCGTGCCAAAGTGATGGCGCTTGCGTGGGTCAGCATGACCCTGCTGGGCCCTGCCTCCTCCCCAGCCTCGCACGCCCCGGGGAAGGCGCATTGCCCAGGTCCCGGGAGATTTCCAGTTCAGGAGGGATGTCAAGGCGCAGAGCTGTCAGGAGCCAGATGCAGCGATACAGAGCTAGGGACTAACTCAGCTTCACTGCGAAAATAGTCCCAGTTTAAACAATAAATTTTGGCATTACTGTGTGGCAGCAAATTACAATGGAGGACTCATTCTTGAGATTATCCATGCAAAGAACATTATTCATATGACATTCATATATGAGAATTTGGAGGGTCAGCCATAAGTGTGCTTTTTTTCTTCTGGGCAAACACTGATCTCCAAATACATGATCTGATATTATTTCTTAAAATAATCTGCTATTTTAGAATACTTGATACGTGATCATGACATTTATGATCTGTTGCAGAGCCTATACTGAAGTCTAGAAACATTTTAACCACAGTATTTGCTGCCATTTCCTAAATCATCACATCCCACATTGATTCTGACAATAGAAGAAAGGATGACACGGGCATTGAAATAGTTGAATTCGAACAGAAGGCCACAGTTCTTACTTAACCATGTATTTTCCAGGGACTATGAGGTAAAACAGATACAGGACTCCTTTTCCCTCCTCTGTAACCCAGACTGGGAGATATCCAAATCCTTCAGTCCAATTGAAGCAGACATGGACAGCTCCTCAATAGGGTCCCTTGATGTGTAAATACTCATGGGTCTCTCTACCATCTGCTAAACCTCACAGGCCACCAGCTCATTTCTGGACTCTTTCTGAGGGTGGGCCCTACACACAAGGTGTAACAGACTGCTACCCACTATCTACCTTTGTCACCAAGCACCAAGGAAATGCTACCGCCTTTCCCATCTGACCCACCAAATACAACCCTGAGTATTACCCACCTTCTGAGCTGGTGCCTCCCTGTTGTAGGACAGTGACCATCATCTCTGAATGGTTCCCAGTGCTTAGCGGGATATGCCGCTGGGGTCAGTCACATCAGCTCCCATGCCTGCACCCACTCCTAATAAGCATCTCCTGTGGAGCTATCTCAGCATTTTGAAAAAGGCCCCTGCTCAATTGTCAGAGGAAAGCATCTATCATCAAGCAAAGTGCATGCCGAGCTACAATTACCCTGCAATATAAGCTCTGAGAGACAGATTTCTGACTTCTCTGTGGTTACGTCCCCTATGAGGATGAACATATGAAAAGCAGACTAGAAAATGAGCATATATCCCCTCTATCATAAAAAATGAGTCTGAAGCAGACATTAGGCCCCTTAGCCTTCTTGAACACATAGCAGAGGCCGCGAGGGTTTTCTGTCATATCATAGTATAGAAAATGTTTTCAGACCCTAGCAAAAAGGGAAGCTGATCATAGTTTCTGCTTTTAAGTACTGTGGTCTTACATGCTAATTCTTTGAATTATGTTGAGCTACAACTGAGATGGCTAGGACACTATGCATCCATTGTAGACCATTATTCTTCAGATGCATCTATGAGAATTATATGAATGCATGAGAAAAGAAAGAGAAGGAAGGCAAGAGACTGTAAAAATGTGACTGGCTGAATAACAGGTGAGTGAACTGAGCAAAATTAAAAACTACTATATGGCAATGGTCCAAAAACTGCACACCACAACACAATTATTTTCATTATCATTGTAGAATGTTGATTTTATCTGTTTGAGAGTGTATGTGTATAACAGCATTATAAAAGAAAAAAAAGATTGTCACCTACCTGCTTTAAAAGATGCCAAAATTCTTAGAAGCTTCACTGAAAGTACAATGATTAGGCAGAGGGGATAATTAAAACATTTTAATTTCTCACAGTAGCATAGAACTCTTTAAAGTCAAAATGTACTAGAAGACTGAATGCTTAACAGGTGGCTCTCATACTTACATTCATAAAGAAATGAATGACAGAATGAATTACTGAGCCCTAGATTTTGCCCAACATGGCTGGATAGGATTTTTTTTTTCTATTGAAATTACCATTTTGGCCATATCATGGTAAAATGTTGATTTTTCCAGTTTGTAATGGAAGTAAGTAGAGGAGCTCACACACTTAACCATCTCCACTGTACAGTACTGACTTTTGAAAATGTCTCTCAACAAACTCTTAGTCCTTTTCTGTGTGAAGTCAAAATGGTTAGCTTAAACAAGAGGTGACCACTTAGACCAAAAAGGCAGCTTTACAAGCTATTACTTCTCTTCCTCTTAATTACCAATTTCCACACCTGTGTTGCTGTATGTTTGCAATTTTTTTATCTACTACTGTCTAACCTGAAGGACAGAGGAATCACAAGTTTACCAGTGTTAGCTGGCTTTCCTCTGGCTCCAGGGGTGATGTAAGGGGATGCAAAGTTTAATATGCTGGTCAGTAAGCTACAGCTCAAGATCAGGTGCTAGAAAAACCAGAGCACACAGTAGAAGTGCCTTTGTAAAAGGCACCTTACCGAAATTGAAACGAGTAAATTAATTCCCATGTGAGGAGCTAGCAGGGAGTAGCAAGGGTACTGTAAATTCACACTGCTGTTCACTGCACATTCTGGTTTTCTAGTAGAAGAATCTAATTGAGTGCAATCTTAGAACACATATAATCTAATGGTTATAGCACTCTTCTAGAAGGGGAGATATCAGATTTCAGCCGGGAACTGTAGCATGGGTCTCCTCCTTCCACGTGACTGTTCTGAAATGCCAAAATATAAACTGCCTTTGTCTGAAATTCAGTCATGCTGTCTGTGTGCCTGCCAGATGAAATCCTGAAGGTGAGGCGTATGAAGTAGCGAAGCTGTACACAGAGTCCTGTATGACTTAGGCAGGAATTAAAGGCAGCTGCCTTCAACTTCAGTGGCTGTGTGCATGTCTAGTAACAGAAACAGAGATGCTACGGGGACTTTCCTAGAAAGCATTGGTACCTAAGAGCATTACACACCTCTGAGGGTAGGCAAAACTGAATTTTTGAAGATACAAGTACATGTAACTGTTGAACCTGTCACCTTACTTATTTTGCTTTAATGATCATCCATCTATTAAGGCATATATAAAATGTTTTAAACCTCATTTTATACCTGATGCCTTTCTCACTACTGTTATTTTACAAAATCCTGTTCTTCATGTCACCACTGCAAATATGCAGGAGTGGGACAGAACAGACGGTAATTTCTAATGAATGCCTGTTACCCACATTTTTATGGACCTAAGTACACAGAATTCATCCCTCTTTACATTTTAATTTGCTAAGGAGTAAATGATCATATAAAAAATAGGAATGTTTGCCTTACTTTAGAGACTACTTTTAAAAGAAGGCTCTGATTAACTTCTGGCACTATGTTATTTTATTTTTCAAAGTATTTGCACAATTTAGACTTTTAGAATATTTTTCATTTTAACCTCTAAGCAAATGTTTTACAACACTGTAATTCCAGAAAAGGGTTCTGATTCCCTTTTCATTCATTTCACTTGGGATCTTGGTGAAAACTAATTCTTCTCCAGTTAATGTATCTATACAGCCAGGCATTTTATTCTTTGGAGAAATGACTTCAGAAAGGTCTTAGCAGCTATAAAACATGTTCTTTTATCATATAACTTCTCTGATTCAGGTTCAATCTGGGATTAATCTCTCTTAACCAGCTATTTTATAGGCATGATGTGAGAACATCTAAGGTTTATTTGCAGTATTTCTTTCTTTTTTTCTGGAACAGACTATTTTCATGATAAAGTAGAGTAGGCCATGTCAGCCACAGAAAAATATTACTCACTTCCTTCTCGTCACTCTTAATTGGGATCAAGTGGGATTAAGTCAATCACTCTGGTCAAGAAAATGTATGAAAAACGCAGGTTTGTTTATACATGATAGAGGTAACTAATGCTTTTTACAGACAGTCGTTATAAAAGCCTTTCATTCCTCGTCCCTCCCTGCATCATTGTGAGCAAATTCTGTGGATGAAATGAATGGATGGATTGTAATATTGATTTCCGTGGGCTTTCTGGCATATGCTCAGCATAACTCACAGCTCGCTATCACTAACTTATTAATCATTAAACACACACATACAACAAGAAGCTTGTTTCAGTTTCTGAATTTGTACAGTTTGACCAGATGGTAATCCCAGCCTGACCAGTGTGTCCTGAAAACTAATTTTAATATTTGTAAATAGTGGCACAATTTGGATTAGGTGGTTAATAACTGCTGATCCTGACACTTTCTTTTTAATGTCGCTTCTGTCTTAAAAAATGTTGAACTTAACAATTCAAAGGAAACTTTAACAAATTACTTTTCTACCTTACTTGTCTTCATTAATTATCCAGCAACTTCTTTCCCACAGACATTGAACAGCATATATTAGGTTGTGAAAATGCTAACTCTCATTTACAGGACTATATAAACTTACCAGTTTAACAAATGTAAGTCACTGGGCTGAAGTTTTTTGGACATTTATCTGCCTTATGGTGAAATATAGGACACAGTTCATTAATTCTAAAATAAAATATATTTATTATCCTGAATAAAGTTATATTTTTTTCATACATCTCCACTTTAGACCTCTAATTTAAGTTCCTGTATGAGAAAGCTGGTCACTCTAAGTAATCACATATGCAGTGAAGACCAAAAGACATAGTATTCCAGAGACTATCCTGAGTGGAAATCTACCTTAGATAATCTGAAACATCATCTGGGAATCTATTCTTCATCACTGGCTACAAAAAATCTGCAGCAATCCTTAAATTAGGTGCCTGAGTTTAGGTGGTATGAACAGACCCCTTCAGAAGACTTATTTCAGACAAGTTAATTACATTGTTATTACTGTTTCATTAGGAAGCTCAAGGACCTCACCAGTGTTCCTCTCAGATCAGAGGTATATTTTTCCCCACACTGAAGAAGAACCTCATGAGGTTCAACAAGGCCAAGGGCAAGGTCCCGCACCTGGGTCAGGGCAAGCACCGGTATCAGTACAGGCTGGGAGATGAAGGGATTGAGAGCAGCCCTGCAGAGAAGGACTTGGGGGCACTGGTGAGTAAAAAGCTGGGCATGAGCCAACAATGTGCACTCGAAGCCCAGAAAGCCAGCCGTGCCCTGGGCTGCATCAAAAGCAGCGTGGGCAGCAGGGCAAGGGAGGGGATTCTGCCCCTCTGCTCCGCTCTGGTGAGACCACACCTGGAGTGCTGCGTCCAGCTCTGGAGCCCCCAGCACAGAAAGGACATGGACCTGCTGGAGCGGGTCCAGAGGAGGCCACGAAGGTGATCCGGGGGCTGGAGCACCTCTGCTATGGAGGCAGGCTGAGAGAGTTGGGGATGTTCAGCCTGGAGAAGAGAAGGCTGCGGGGAGACCTTATTGCGGCCTTCCAGTACTTAAAGGGGGACTATAGGAGAGATGGGGACGATCTCTTTAGCAAGGCCTGTTGTGACAGGACAAGGGGTAACGGTTTTAAACTAAAGGAGGGTAGGTTTAGACTGGATATATGGAAGACATTTTTTACACTGAGGGTGGTGAGACAGTGGCCCAGGTTGCCCAGAGAGGTGGTCGATGCCCCATCCCTAGAAACATTCAAGGTCAGGTTGGACGGGGCTCTGAGCAACCTGGTCTGGTTGAAGATGTCCCTGCTCACTGCAGGGGGGTGGGAGTAGATGGCCTCTAAAGGTCCCTTCCGACCCAAACCGTTCTATGATTCTATGAAAGTGGCCTGATTTAGATGAAAAGGAAGGGACAGAAAAGGAAAGTCATGAAGAACAAAATTACTTTGGGAGCACAAGGCGGGGAGAACAGGGACAGGCATTGGGGATGGAATGGCAGAAATGGAAGGAAAGAAGAGTTGACACAAAAGGAAGGGTCTCACAGGTGACAAACAAGAGGGTGATTTGTGAGAAGACGCAATAGAGGAATGGAAGACACACTCTGAGACAAATGCTGGGACAAAAGTTTAAGAGGATACACAGACTGGAAAAAGAAGGAACAGAACCATGAGAGAGCAGGCTCTTCCAAGACCCAAGACTGTGCAATCACATCACTTTTCTATTGAGCAAATAGCTGCGAAACCCAGGGGCAAAACATGTGCTTCCATTCCCCTCTAGTGGCAGGTACACTTAAAGAAAAACACCCATCAGTCAGCATTTTATTGCTGTGGTGCTCAAGGGAACACAGTAACCTAAAGTTTAAAACCTGCCAGTGACCTGTGTAGGATGTACATAGTGTTTTCTTTACCCCTTCTTCCGTCCCTAGTTTGTAACATTTTATAAAACTCTGAAATTACAATAAAAAATGCATTGTATAGATGTTAATTATGCAAAGTTAAGCATAGAGAAATTACAAAATTAAGCTTGTATTTTAATACCTACCGGAGGGCACAGCTAGAACAATGAACTTTTTAGTAATGTACATACATTTTCCATCTACTTAGTTCCAGACTGTTTGGTCCTTACTGAACGAACAAATAATTAGCACTGTTATCCCATAACATATACTGGGAAACTGCCACTTGGCATTCTGGCACTATCCCTTCTATGCAAATTTAAAGATACAATTGCATGTTAATAAATGTCCAAGTATGTCTTCTGCTCTGATTTGCTTTCCATTTTTTTTTGTGAACACATTTTTTTGTGAACAAATTTATACTTTTCTGTATATGTATTTCCTGCATTACACTAACCTAATTACTCAGCTGGAAAAGTCATAAAAAATCAACTTCATTTTACTGTATTTCTTTTATTATAGGAATAGGGATTCCCTATTCCTATAATAGGAACAGGGATAACAGAGCACAGGGATTCCCATTATGGTAAGAATTAAACAAGCCTGTGATACAGGGGTAAAGTTACAAGCTGTTCTCTTCTTTCAGTGCCTAGCACGAGGAAAAAGTACCGTCAATAAGAACCTCAAAACAGTTGCCAGCTCAATTGATAAGAGGTGACCGAGAAACTAGAGGTCAGGCAAGATGAGGAGAGGCACCCAAAAAGCCAACGGTAACACCAAGAAGAAAGCTCAGAAAGCCTCAATTCAGTGACCCATCCATGGAATCATGCTTTTCTTCTAAGCCACACCTTACAGTCCTTCAGTATTTATATAGC
Source organism: Anhinga rufa (assembly GCA_013400875.1). NCBI lineage: Eukaryota > Metazoa > Chordata > Aves > Suliformes > Anhingidae > Anhinga > Anhinga rufa. The sequence continues at coordinate 14,030 of VZTV01076977.1, forward strand.
ATTTATGTAGCCCTTATATAATAATTTACACTAGCAAGACTTCCAGGAAAATCACTGAAAAAAAGAAAGAAAATTGCAAGTTGTTTGACAGTAAGGCAAAGAACAAACAGAAAGTACAGAGGGATAAGACTAGTGCAATAGGTAAATACAAGATTCATGTCACCAAACTACAGACATCTAAAATTAAGATGTATGTCTAAGTCATGTGTAGTATAGTATAAAGGGGGGGGGAGGGGAAGAAAAAGAAAAACATGATCATTAGATCTCAGTGTCAAAGAATTACTACCCCTCATCTGGGTTTCAGTTGCTGCAAACAAAGGAAGACAAACATCACATACAAGACTGTTATATATTCTGCACATTCCAGACAACCATACCTCTTCAACATGTCGTCTTGTTTTCTTCTGATTGCAAATTCTACATTTGGAAATATGATTGCTCAAGTGGAAACTGCAGTAAAAGAGGAACTTAATATATGTTAATTTTTCTATGCATTACACTGACAACTTTATTGAGACCGGACAGAGCACTTCAAAGTGCATTAATTATTTGGTTTGGAGTTTTGTGTGTCTTCTAAATGGTCGTCCAAAACTAAAGTGAATTAAATTATTTGTCATCACTAAAAATTAGTGAGTGTTGGTATTCTACACATGACCCAATTTGAAAGTCAAACCAGAGCAGTCATGGTTTACAGGGTTTATCAAGTGACCCAAAATACAAGCTCAGCCTATTAGCTTCAACAGGAGCCCTTACTTTATTTTTTTTCATATTGTTTATAGAAACCCACCAGCAGGATATACTCTAAAAGTTAACAGATCTTATTAATTCTGTTCCCTTTGTCTTTAATTGTTCTTATCTTGAATTTCATTGTAGATTTCCAGCAACTATGCCTTTACAGATCTGAGTAATGTTTGCTAGTGTTTTGGATCCCATAAACCTTTCTTAAACAGTATTTTCTACTTCAGAACACTAAGTTTTCTATTGAAAATACTTATTTTCACTAAGCACACAAAATCAGTACAAAGGTTGCACCTGAAGTTGCAGAATAGTTAGAAGGTCCAACTAAGCAGTCTGCTTTGTTAAGATCATGCTGTTAAGTCAACCAGAAGAGAGAGTTTCAAAGACAAATGTGGTAAATGGTTTGGAAAGCCTGAAACCACCGAATGTCATTTATTTTTTTAAGAAAAGCAAATATAAAAGAGGCTCATTTTTGCCGAGATTACTATGGCTTATTTTCATTTGCAATGCAGGGAAACTATTCTCTGCTTTTTAATTGCATGCTCATAAAGTTTTAATTAGTGAAGTTTCAAAAACATGACAATCATGCTGCTGAAAATCAGCCACAGTTTTGATTTACAAGTCTGCAAAGGATTACTTGGTAGCAATCAGGATGGATTGCAGCGCTTAAGCCCAGAAAGCTCTAATACGTTATAAACACAAGCAAATGATGCCGCAATTGCCTGTGATTGCACTACTTAGAAGATTTTTAGAGGCAACCCAAAGCGAAGTTGACAGTACCTATCTGTCTATGGCAACTAGTTTGTGAGTACATCACATCCGTGCATGAAATTCTGAAGCCCCGTTTCCTTTTCTGTAAATGCAGGTGCCCCTTAGGAGGCCTGGGAAAGCCACCTCTGGGACAGAACATCATCGGGTCTGAGGAGGCACGAATCCAACACCACCTAAAGGAGCTGTGGAAGGAGAGGGAGTGTTGGCTACCAAAAGGCCTATCAGCAAATGCTCTCTTGTCAGTTTACCGTCAAAACGAGCACGTTCGTTAATGCAGATACCAGAATCACAGCAGAGTATTTTTCTTACCTACCTTGTCTGTCCGTCTGATGGGAGTGAGCTTTCCTTTTATTACCTAAATAAACTGCGTCATCAACTATTAGGACAAAGGAGACAGATGAAAATTGAGAAAGACATTTAAAACGTTATGATTTTACATTGCAAGACAGGTGGTGTAAAAATTCACAGTACTTATGCTCAATACGCAACTCTCTCATCTGTGAAGGCCTTATGTAATCTGGGCTATTTAAAATATAGACCTATTAAAAATAGGCCTGTTTAAAATATAAACTTCCATAGCATACATTGTATGAATGCTATTACTAATTTAGTTCTGTGTAAAACCCTTCATAATTTATTTCCTAATTGAATTTCCAAGAGTACAAATCTCCAGAAGACAGGGGCTGGAGGTGACTTTCTGCTCGGGCACCTGAAGCACCTCCTCCTCCTCCCCTCCTTCTTCATGGGTTCTCTCAGCTGTTTTTTATTCTTTGTCCCCCTCCTCCTCTGGCATTTTTTGCTCTTTTTAAACATGCTTTCCCTGAGGCGCCATCAGCTTGGCTGAGGGGCCGAGCGGTGCCCTGCAGCGGGTCTGTCAGAGCCGGCTGGAACTGGCTGTGTCCCGCATGGGGCAGCCCCGGCCGCTCCTCACAGGGGCCGCCCCGCAGCCCCCCAGTACCAGCGCCCAGGCACCCACGCCCAATACAACAGCACAGGTAAACCTCCTTACAAAAAGGGCCAATTTATTGAAAGCAAGCACCCATCAGAGAGCGAGACTTGCCCCAGCTTCAATTTCTGGTCCCTACATATCAGGTTACCACCACCAGCTATGGAAGCACTGGGGGGGCAAAGCTCACTGAAGACAACTTCAAGAAAACATGGCACTTCTGGGCAGAAACAGCTACTGCCTCCACTCCCCAAAAAGCTGAGTGTGAACAGAGGAATACTCACTGAGTACAGTTTCAGAAAGGATTCTCTGTGAAATTGAGGAAAAAAAATAACAAAAAAAAACCCTGAATATGGCCTAAACCAAGAAAGGGACAGGGTAACACCAGAGAAGCACCAGGCAGGTCCATAGGACTGTGGAAACAACCTCCGGGGAAACCTGAAGTACAGAGATTTGGGGGGGAGCAAATATCTGGAGGGAGATACAGGCAAAAATAATCTTTTTTTTTTGCTCTGACTTGCAAGAAAATAAAACCTTTTACATTTGATGTAATTGAAGGGTTTCATAATAAACAAATAGTGGATTTTTCTGATCATCCGAATGGAATCCTTCCCATTGACTAGCCATGCAGCCCAAAAGGAATTGGGCTATTCTGTATATTCTGATATATTCTGATATATTCTGTATATTCAGTATATGCTCATGTTGTGCTTAAATTGAATCATCTTTGTCATTTTCCATCAGACTTCCCTTGGCCACTAAACACATAAGTAACTACCCTGAATGTGCACACATATGTATACTTAAATACTGTCATCCTGACTGAGAGTTCAGAGCTACTCACTGTGTCAAAGCAATAGCAAAAATATATATTTCCATAAAACTCTCCCTCTGTTATGGTACCTGTGATTGTAACAACCACTCTTGGTTATCAGCATGGCATAAAAGCCAGGGCTGGGGGGAATGAAATTACAACCTCATTACTCACACAGCAAGGTGCTATGCTCTGGTGTTGTCTACTGCTACTGGAAACAGTTCAAGTCTTTTGGCTTTGGGAAGAAGCATATTCCTAAACTGACAATTTATGTTTTCCTCCAAACAGCTTTAGGTTACCAGCCCAGAGGTGGATTATTCTAGTACATTTGTTCACACACATAAAAAGAAAAAAAAACAAACAAACAGAACCAGCATGGCAAAGTAAGGAAAATCTCAGTTTGCAAGAATATATATTAATAATTTTCCCCATAATTTTTCCAGCTATAGGACCAGGTTTTCAGCCATAGCAAGAAAATAAACTTCAAATTATCCAGAGGTTCAGTGAAACATTCGATACACAAGGCACCGCAGGCAGACTCAGCCTCCTCCAAGCCTTTTCGGGCTTCCACCAAATCCTGCTCATCCTGCAAGCAGAGACCTGCAGCAGCAGCATACACACTCTCTGCCCAAGGTTTGGACGTATTTACTATCATTAGGTATTCCTCCCTCACAGGGGCATCAGGGGCAGCCTGGCAATCACTGCTGAATAACAGCAAGAATGACAACAAGGACAGCAAGTAGGCATAGCCACAGGGTCAGCACAGCAGTTCTGGAAGTACTGCAGGAGGTCTAATACTGAGGCGCGTATGTTAAATTTAGCAAATAGTTGAACATATATTCTAAATCCCTTGAACTGTTGGTATTTCAGATGGTTATGTTTGCAAATATTTTACAAGAAACTACATATGTTGAATTCGACACACAACAGGAAGGTTACTGTTAATACTAACTTCAGTGGCAACAATACTGGTTAACTTGATATCAGCACATTACACCTTTGAGCATAAAACTTATTGTTGATATTAAACACAATTCAGTCTGATGAAATTCCTAATTACATGGTATTAAATTTTGATTGTTGCAAAAACTTTTTAATTTACAACCACATGCTACCACAGTCAGATAAAATTAATGTTCAATTTTACTGTCAGATTTGAGAATATTAGTTCTTGAACTCTAATGTAAGATCCTTAATGTTTCTAAAGAATTATTTTAAATCAAGGAAGAGTTATATCCCAGCAAATTCATAGACAAAAGAGCTCCCTGTGGTACTGCTCCAAGAATTTCAAAATCTCATTAGAAAGCACTTCCATGGCTCATTGAGTTCTAATCCCAAATGGAAAGAGCTAGATAAAAGCAATATGGATTTAATAATCTTTGTGTCACCCATACTCTTTTATAGATAGTCTACATTCACCCAAAAAAGATTAGGCTGACCAGTGAGCTCCTCAATTCTACAGTAGCAGTTCTTCTCAGCTGGCTTATGCTTTAGCTCTTGGCTAAGTTTACTGAAAGCTATAGATTTTTTTTCTTTTTTAGGACGAATCACAAAGAAAGAGTTAATTATATATTTCCATGTTGAAGGTTCTGTTCAAAGCCTTAAACAGAGCTAATATGCTTATCTTTAAATTAAATGCAAAATTACATTTTCAAAAAAATGACATTGCTTTTCTAAAGAAGGACAATATTTTGCTTCAGAGTTAGCATCAGCACCAATAAAGTAACTAAGATCAAACATGTTTCAAGGATATTTATATATCCTGAGAATCTTGTTTTAGATTATAGTGTTCAACTAAATATTTAAGAAATGCACTACGTTTACTGTCTTCTGATTTTTTTCTTTTCCTTCTTTTGGTCACCAACATTAAGTTACCATTGCAAGATCACAAATATAGCACTCCAGCTTCCATTTGATTCATATGTATACATAAAGCAGGCCAGTTCCTGAGTAACTTTATTTAAGGCTAACTGGATACAGTCCCAGAAGGAAAATGAATGAATCAAATGGTAACTGAAGTGTTGTGATCTTGTTTATGATGACTATGATCTTGGACAAGTAGCCTGGTGGTAGGGAACAAAAATGTCATAAATGGGTATATTTAAGTATTCACTCTAGCTTTTATCTGGAAATGCCATAATCTTTTTAAAAAATATAGTCATGTTTATCCTTAAATCCTGTTTGACCTATATTACTGTACACACACACAAAGGGAAAGAAAGAGAGAGAGAAGTTTTATGTCAAATGTAACAGCATTATATTCCACTTAAGGAAGTGAGAAAATGATTGTAAATATTGCCTTGTAAAATTTAAAGAACCCATCTTTGAATTAAATAGATAAGCGTTTATTTGCTCTTAAATGCAGAAATTTATTTTTGTCATTGTACTTTGATATATAAAAAAGCTGTTCCCATTTGATTTAGAACACCACAAAGATCTATTCTCAGTTTGAAGCAGTTCAAAGGAACCACCAGTTACCTCATCAAACATGGGCAAAAAAAATGTTAATTAGACAGATTTGTAAATTTTGAGGCCAGAAGTACCATTTTGATTATCTAGTCTGATTTCCTGTATGAGTTAACACATAACTTCCTGTACAAACCCTCACCAAGAGATTTCTTTATCAAGCCTTTATTTTCTGTTTTAACCAGACCACATGGTTTATAAAACAACCAACTTTAATTCATTTAATGTTGACATGCTTTTTAATGTTAGCTCATGTAGAAAAGGGACCAGCTGACTTCTACAAGCACCAGAACAGAAATGAGATGGTCAGCACAAGTGACCAGCAAATATACCTTAGAGCTTTACATTTTCCCATTTCTGAAACTGCCAATTCATACTCAGTTTGTCTTCTCCTAACTCTTTAAAGTCTTATTAGAGCTTAGTCCTTTGACGTTTATGACAAGTTTCAAGATCCTCTTAGAATATTTACACCAGAGGCACACTCCTAGTTCAAGAAGTCTGAAGAAGATTTGATCAAATGATTTTTATTAACAGTCTCATTAACAAGTGGAACGGATAACATTTTCCTTGTCACTTGAAAATGCAGCGACTCACTCCATGGACTTACAACTGCTTTCCCATTCCTTTGGCTGTCTAGAATCAGCATCCTTAGAAACGGAGCGCTTACAGTGAACCTACTCTCTGCTCTCATGATTGGGGTGTTCCAACAGGGCTGAGGGTATCCTACCTCTGAAGCCAGTGCAAGAGGTGACCTGAAACTGTGCCTGAATTTCCTGAGCTATCAGTCCGCACAGAAGTGCTGTTGGTGGCAATGCCACAGACTCCAATTTACCTTTTTCTCAATTACAAAGGCATCTGAGCAACTCTAAAATTTAAGGTGAACATCTGTCCTGATGCATAGTTTGTCTGAAGGAAAAACACAACAAATAAGACAACTGGCAGAGATTTACTTTCTCCCCAACATTAAAAACAGTTTATTCAATTTCCTGGTGCCTAGAACTTCAGCAGAACTGATTTATTATACTGCTACACAAAAAATGGATTGATACACCAAGTCCCACAACTGACCTCTGGTTCAGCAACATCTGGTCCAAAGACATGAAAAAGTTCACTACATCTGTACATAGTAAATCAATTCACCATAATGGAACTTGGCAGCCAATAATATAGAAGTATGGCACACAGAGTAAGTAATGATGGCTTTCACTGAGTTTAAAGATACCTTAGGACACATATGGTTCAAGGGACTTCTTTCCTAGGGTGTCACCATCTGCGTAACATTAACGATGAAGATAGATCCTAGGTCCCACTTACACAAAGAAAACATATTTTACTTTAGGGATCAGGTCCTTATGCTTTGATTATATCATCTTCTGCTGGCCCTCCAACAGTGGTGATAGAAAATCCTTATACAACTACAGGCAACTCTGGTATTAACCATTGACAGTTTATAAACCACGGATTATAGAATCAATCTTTCTTTAAATCCCTTGGATGACACTCTTGTGTATTTTTTCTATGTGTCTCTACAGAGAAGTTTTATCATGATAAGTTAAATTTGCTTAAAGCACATCATAAGTATCTGAAGGGTGGGTGTCAAGAGGATGGGACTAGACTCTTCTCAGTGGTGCCCGATGACAGGACAAGGGGTAATGAGCACAAGTTGGAACACAGGAGGTTCCATTTAAATATGAGGAAAAACTCTTTGCCTGTGAGGGTACCAGAGCAGTGGCCCAGGCTGCCCAGAGAGGCTGTGGAGTCTCCTTCCCTGGAGCCATTCACACCCCGCCTGGACGCGGTCCTGTGCCCCCTGCGCTGGGTGTGCTGCTCACGCAGGGGGGCTGGACGAGGGGAACTCTGGAGGTCCCTTCCAACCCCTGCCATTCTGTGATTCTGTGACCCTTTTTTTACTTTATGGTTGTATCCTATGACTTGCTGGGGAACAAACAATATACAGAACATGGCTGTCCCTTTGTACTTCACATGAAGTGAATATGACCTGTGCTCCACAAGTATCACAAGTGACCAGAACAACACACCAAACACTTGGATGCCTGGCACCTAAACCCTTTTTCACGTTCCTAGTCAAGAAAACAGGCAAGTACCACAGAATGGGAATGAGATCATATATTGTACTAAGAGTCTCAATCTGGCACTCACCAGGAAAATACCCAGTTCTGAGGATGGTCCTTCTACTTGGATACCCAGCATGAAGTCTCTCTTCAAAATGCAAGCCTACAACATTACTTTCAGAGGAAAGAGCCCATTTCACTGAGGAGTAGTCCTGACACCCCCTCAATTACCAAGTAACCTAGTGTTCAGGTGATGTATGTAGGAAATGGTAGACTGGTATTAATTTTCCTCCACAGCTGCACATTTCTCACTTCCCAGGAGAGCACCTTACTGCATGGCTACATTGGAAGGAAGGGGAGTTAAGTCCTTTGATTCTTCTATCTTGAATTGGAGAATTCAAGACTCGTCGTTAAGAGGCAAAACCTGAACAGATGCTTATACAACTGTATTTTGTAGGGGGAAAGACCTGAGCCATTTTTGAAAAATATTTACTAATTAGAGATCTCACATGTAGGAAAACCCGATGTGGAGGCTCAGATTTACACACAAAGTAGGCACTGAGACATCCACCACCATGAAGTTCAGGCATGTGATGAGGTGTAACTAATAGGGTGCAAGATTTTGGGAGCTTTTCCTCAGAAGTCTGTTTCACAATCCACTGTTTGTGCAATTGTGCTGTCAGAAGGTTGAGTTTTCTCATTAGACATGAAGGAATCCAGAATGGATTCTTTGTTGTCTAATAGGCCATAAACATCATGGAAAAGTTTTTCTGCGGATAACCTCTCATTCTGTGTTTATTCCTTTACGCTGATTCTCTGATATCTAGATGAGCTATTCCTGAACTTTCCCCTCAACAGGGGCATTATCTTTGCTATATTTGGTCCCAGCTAGCTTTTGTTTGGGATAATAATCTCTCTGGATCCCTAATTCTCTGCCAAATGTGGGTAATTGGTTTAAAAGCCTGGGAGGGAGGACATTCTTACTTATTTGTTTGTGTGGGGCACCTACCAACAGACATTCGGTAAGTAACCTTTAAAAAAAAAGTGGCCAAAGTTTTATCTTCTTAGGAAATTAAGCTAAAAAGTAAGAACTCCTATTAAAAGAAGTGTCTCCTGAATCAGGTGCTAGGCAAGCAGGTGTTTCCCAGGTGACATCTCTGTTCTTGCCTTCCCCTGAAGGGTCATCAACTGCACTTCGAGTGCTAATACACACATCCATTTACTATGATTTAGTCATGTCCGTAAGCAAACCTTCAAATACCGACTGGGTTACACCGCTGCTTTGTAACAAGCCTTGCCTTTCCAAACTGCATTTCCTCTGCCATGAAACCTCTTCTGTTATTATTTAATGACCGTAATTATTTTTACTTATTTTTATCTTCCATCACTTCTCTCCTATTTTTCAATCAGTAGAGTGATTTTTGTTTCTCACTCTCTCCACATTTGGAGATAATTCTTCCTCTATCTCTCTCCCTTATCCCTTTACCCAAGCAGCTTTGTTAAATGCTTGTTTTGGGACAGCAGGGGGTCTAGCATTGCTTCAGTTAATATTTTAAAGGCTTGTCCAGTTTCCTCCTGCATGAGCGCACTAGCAATAAATAGCACTATCTAACCATACTAAGCTCTCTGTTGGGTTTACTTTTATTGTTGGAGACTAGAATTGAAAATAGGAGTTTTAAGAGTCCCTCCTTGATGAGCAGCTGATGAATGTTCAGTTGAGCTAGCGTAGTGTTCTTTCTTTTATGGTTCAGTTGTGTTTTCATAAGATTGGAGGAAGGATCTAATTAATGCACTGAATATCAGTTCCAGCTGCAATATGTATTTTTTCTATGACTTAGCATTTTCTGTGCTGTGGTGTATTTATGGTTGGAAAAATAAATTATTATTTTAAAGAATTATTAGCTCTGAAGCATAAAGAAGCAAAATAAAAAAAATCCCACCACATTTAGTAGGTTGATCAGAAAAAAAAGAAGAGGCTAGAGAACGCAAAACTGGAAAGAGGAATATTAGTTTTGCAGCATGAAAGCCGGTAGATTTTGAGAATAGAATTCAAAACACAATGTACAGTAAGATTCCCCAACAGCTTAGGAAAGTACACAGCTCTTATGTGAGGAATACTTTCCTCACTTGTACATAATTTTGAATTATGCAAATTGAAAACCTGTTCCGGATGACCCAAGCATATAGCCAATATATCTGGGGAGTTTCATATTGTTTGCATTAGGAGGTGAAACTGGCAATGGCATCAGACATCTCTTTGATGCAATCCTACTTAAGTTACAATAAACGCGCACAAAGTCCTGTCTTCCCCCAACTCTGCATAGATCCATCAGGAAGAGACAGAGGGCATTTGCTTATACTTATACTTCCAAGACTCTTTCCATCAGATATTCTACCCCAAATGCTACCCTGCATGCTCACTGTCTCTGTCCACCTCTCTCACATGTATTACTTTTTCTTTAAAGGAAGAAGCATGTCCAAGCATTTCTCTGGCTTTCTTTCAACTGCTACACAGGCCTCCCGATGTACTGCTCCACAGTTCCTTTTTATTTTCCTTCCTTCAGTTTCTGTCTCTTTCTTGTATATGCCCACTCCTCCACTAAAAATATTCCCTGTACATGTACTCAGACCCCAGGGAAAACTTCAAGATCCAGTGTTACATGTGGCCTGGCGCTCTGGGCATTTGCAGAATAAGCAGAGGCTGCCTAAACAATAGCAAGATAAACTGCTTCTGACATTTTGCTAAATGACCTCTCAAGCTTATCAGTTCCAATGAGATCTCCTCCAAATCCCAACATCATAATAGGCAGATTCAGTTAAAAGTAAGAGTAATATACAAATATTAAGTAATATTCAAATCTTCATTTTATCATTTTTAACTTGTATTACCTCAAAATTCTTTATATTTTTCTAAAGCTTAAGCAATTACAGAGAGTTAATAAAAGCATCTTGCTTCACTTTTAATGATTAAATAAAGCTGAAAAAGTGCTCAGATACTGCAATAAGGCAGAGCCAATACATAAATAAAACAAATATCTCCATCATTAAGTTAAACACAAGTCTTGAGACAGATTTTTCTAGTTACCCATAGTGGAAAAGTGACATTTTTCCTTGAAGACTACAGTTCCATCACTGGATTACAAGGGGAAAGATGGTCTTTTGGATAGAGTATGGTCTTCACTAGAGGACATTGCTCTTGATATTACCTTGTGCTGGATAAAAAAAGTGAAACAAGCTGCATAATGGACGCACACTGTATGGCTCAGGGCTGGTTCCTTTCAGGACCTATAGTGAAGATATATGTTTGGCTTAGACAGGTGTTTCAGAGCAAAAGTGAAGCACTGAACCTTATCTGTATAAACTTTATTGGTCATAATATCTGGGGGCCCCAAACCTCCACAGGTGCAGGACACAGAAAAAAGAAACAGCTACGTACTTAGAGGGAAGGCAATAGCAGGGGTTTGATTCGAAGACCTTCCTAGCAGGCAATGAGGATACAACTGCCACCGCTACCTGGTAGAAGCCAGGAGAAAAAGAAATACAGCCACTGATGGGGAATGTCAGAGGGAATGTGAAGCTGAAAACCTTCTGAAGTGAAATGACTTTAGCTGAGTTTCAGACATTCACTGCTTACCTATTTTTCTCACAGTACCTTTTTCTCTTTGCCCATAGCTGCTGGACAAGCTACAGCAGTATGGATGACAGTACATCCCACTTGCCTCTTAGAAGATAATCAGAGCTCAACAAGGTGAGTAACAATTACTTCTGTCACTGCACTACGCTCTTCCTGAAATTTCAGGCCTTCCGGCTCTCTCCACGTTTTCCCAACTCCTCAGCCTCCCATGGACGTTTTACCCAACCAAAACAGTTTGGACACCCTGACTTTTCACCACAGACTCATCCTCTTTTCTTCCCAACTGTGACCTAACTTAGCCATAACTGACTTGCACTTTTCAGAACACTATAGCAAACACTTTCATTCTTACTTTCAGTTCCTACCATTTGTACGCAGATTGGCTTTAAAGCAGATCAGCTGATTTAAAAGTACTTTCTTCTCTCTGTTCATCTCCTGCCTTCTCAGTAATTTAGAAGCCCTGCCTTGCTAGACCCTCTTATTAGTTCCAGGCCTTGGCTATCAACTCATATTAGCATCAAAAATAGTCTCTTCCACAGCTTTTAATGGATTTTTGTTCCGTTATGCTGTCATATTAACTGTTTCCTTCAAATGTATGTATCTTTGAGTTACGCTTTGCTAATGTTTCTACTTCCTTGACAGCGTTAAAGGCTCTCTTTCTGATTAGCAACCTAGCTAAAATTTCAGCTTCACATTTCTGTTGTTCATTTCTTGGCAATTTTTCTCACATTTTTACACTTAAAAAAATACAGATGGTGAGCAGGAAAATATTTCAGAGGCTAGATGTTTGAGAGGTCAGCTGGCCAGTAAATTGCCAGAAAATCAAAGACAGGAGAAGCTTTAGAATTTGGTGTCAGTAAGGCCTCAAGGCCAACTTTAATGACTTTCAGTATTCAAAAAAACCACCCAAAACCCCCCAAATCTTGTTTCTTTTCTTTGATACTTCACCTTAAAGACAGACAGGTATTTTTTCCAAATTGAGAACTGTAAAAATGTGATTCTTGCAGAAAATAGTACACTTAAAAATCACTTCAGAAAAACTAACCTATATTTTAAGACATGAACTCCACTTCACATTTATTATTCTTTCTACATTGTAAATTCACCTTTGACAAGCACTGACTCTGTCAATATCCCACACCTCTACCTCTCTCATTAGAGAGAAAAGAGCACTTGGAACCCGGAATTGAAAATACAGCGTGCAGAGGAGCCCAGGCAAACGACAGAAAGGGTGTCATTCAGGGAGTGCGCTAAGCTCTGTGTGAACCTCTCATATCCAGCGTAGGCTAGAAAAAGCAAGAATGTTCTTTGACTTGCACCGAGTCCCGTTTCTCAAGGGCAGGCACTTAGCTGGGATCACCCTGCCTGCCCTTCTCTACCATGGACACGGGTCTTGCCAGCCAGGCAAACGGGGGAGCTGCAGTACAGGGGTCTTGTCTCCAGACCCCCTGACTCTGGGGGATCTCCTGGGACTTGGGACTCACCTGGGTAGGCAAGCACTTCTGCATCACCTATAACTCTTTTAGGCAGCAACCTTTGGCAGAGTTTTATATAAAAGGATCTGCAGAAAGCAGGCTCTGGGAAACTGCAGTGGAGGCAATCAAACCAAAACTAGAATACTTGGGTGCTATTTCAAGAATACCACTGGAATGGCACCTGCTTACCTTAGGTTAGACTATGGCACTGTATAGGCGTTGTCTTCAGTCTATTTTTAACTTAATTCAGCTAAATAGCAAACTTTGCTGCATGTAGACCCATTTCTAGGAAAACTAATACAGCATTTACAAAAACAAGATAATTTGAAATACTTCTCTGTTTGATTATTTCCTGACTTAGAATCATTTCCAAGGAGATGCTCTGAAAGCTATCCAATAGCTTTTGGCATTTAGGAGGGAGGCTACACTCGCTTTATATGGGTCAGCTCTGCCCTCAGATATGTGCTTTTCATTTCAGTGAGACTCCTGCGCTGTATACCATCATGCAAGAACAAAATTAATTAAGCCCTCTGTGTCCAATTATTGGTTCTATTAATATGTGCTGAATTACCTACCTGCTTCCTAAAAATGTGTTGTCTCTACAGAAAATTAGGACTAAATTCACTGTCAGCTACTTCTCTGGGAAAAAAAAAACCAAACCAAACCAAACCAAACCAAACCAAAAAAAAACAACCACAAACCACCCCAAACCCCAACCATCTCCCCCTGAAAAAAAATCCAATAAAAAACCCAGAAAAAAATCTCCTCCCTTCAAGACCATTATATTCCTGTGTAAATGAGAACTAAATCTGACCCTTACTGTTTGTGCACAGTTGAGCTTGTTATGATGAGAATACCAGTCTTGTGATTGCCACTCTGAGTCTTATTTTTAATAATTTTATTGGTGGTCTGGTTGTTGTCTATGAAGATGAGGCCACATCTGGTCAAGTGTGCAGTCAGTTGGTTCAGGGTTTCCATTCCCAAATGAATGTTGCAATATTCAGACACTTTACTGACCAGTTTCTTTTTTTATAGACCCTGAATGTACAGAATTAAATAGCATTTACCTCCCAGAAGCTGTTCCTTTCTCAGACCATCTGGGTAACGAGAGTATCATTTACACCACATAAAACTGTGACATCTGGAAAGGAAAAGGCCAGTCTGATAAGATCACACATACAAGCAGGACTAACCAGCTTTTAATCAGCCTTTCTGGGTTTGTGGGGTGGCTTTTTTTGCGGTTAGTTTTGTTTTGTTTTGAAATAGTGGAGTTGAAGTAAATGAGTGTTTGTTTTAAACAAGAGCTGAAAAGTAGACAAATAAAGGAATTCCAACCAAAAAAAAGCATCTTCAGTTCACATTGCAATGATCTTAACTAAAACTATGGGTATGATGAACAACCACAGTCAGGATTTCTTGAAAAAAAAAACCAAGTATGAACAATCCAAGTATGTAATAGAAGTCTAAACTTCATAAACATAGAGGAAAGATGATCTGTGTTGTCTGACTGAAGAACAAACCAGAAGAAATTTAATATACCACAAAGTTAATACTGAAATATTTGGAAATATTTTACTTTTGCCTACGTAAGGCTTAAGTGGGCTCTGATCTGCAGTAGATGCTCCTGGAATTAAAGCAGAGCTTTCCTCAGAACCAGTCTAAGGTGAGGAGATATGAATGTGACTTTGTACTGGTTCAAGTGCATCTTCTGGCCTGGCACAACTGCGAGTCCAGGATCTCACCCATGGTTTTGTACTCAATAGTGGCTTTTAATAGCTATTTTTGTAGATAATCATCTCCCTTCATGTTCAGGAGGAATAAGCACAATCCAGAGAGTCAGGTCATTACCGTTGTTTAGGCTCCTACTTTTTAACATTCATATATTTCTTAAAGAAATGCAAAGTTAAACATTAAAATAGTGCCATTTTACTAACAGGAGTAAATTATTAAAAAGCCCAAACACACAAACATACGCACAGTAAATCCAGTTCTGCTCCCCACAGTAACTTCACATGCACGCTCAGCTTCTTACATTTATCAACCCAAGAGCAGGCATTTTCTGCAGGCCGTATTTCCCCTCTTTGTTTTGTTTGAGATGCCTCATCTAGGCACAACAAAGGGCTTCATTGTGCCCATGTCCAGTATCACCTTTTTGCAGTCAGACCAACTAGACAGTAACATGGAAAAAAAAAGTGATACATATATCTCCTAGGGAGTTGCATTAAGGGGACCAAGATCAATGGTGCAAGCATTACCAAAGGTTCCCATGATATATAAAAGCACAGCTCTTACCTGCATTTAGTAGATCTGTGCCCCCGTTATGGTCCAGCTGAATTCCTAATTCTGTATTGTTCCCTTACATGCAATCAGGGAACTTTCTTCAAAGACCAGTGTTCCCAGGAAGGCTGGAGGAGTACATGGAATACAGCTGTTCTTAGCTGTTGTGTGGGATGAAGTTCCTTCCCCGGCCCAGATTAAGCACAGCACTTACGTGTTTGACCTTTCTTTAGGCTCCTATTTTGCCAATAAAATGAATAAAAAGTTAGGAGCTTAAGTACTTCTTTGAGCCTAATTTTTCACATGTAAGAGTCAGCACTCAAAAAACCAAAGTCTACTACTCTGGGATTCCATTGCTTAACCAAAAGCACCCAGTACATCTGGGTTGCTGAAAGACATCTGAAATGTCTGCACAGGACCTACAGGAGACCCAAGCTCTTCTAGAACTGCAGCTGGAGGCCCTGCAGAATACTCTGGAGTATCTCAAAGGGTAACAGGGCATAGACAGATGAGTTTCACTTCCAGTGTGTTTGCTGCTGGAGGAAATCATTACATTTTCACCTCTCCAGACTGCCTCTTTTCAGCCACCCTCACTTAGATGGCCAAAACCATGGATTTATTCTTATTCTTTCTCTTCTGGGAATACCAGGTTAAGTACTGCATAACTTTGTAAAATCAATAACAGTTCCTGTACTTCCCAAATACAACTCTCTGCTCTATTGTCTCTTTAGATATAATACTGGGCAGATTCTTCATATAAGCCGTCATCTCTTTTTTCCCCCAATATATTTTTCTGGAATTGTCTTTCAAATAATAAAAATGTCTACTTAGCCATGCCAAACTTATGTTCCCCTTTATCTGATGACAAGCACTGTACCAGCAACCTTACAGGAAATGCCACCACCTCTATCGTTTTGTTTCTACTCCTGATCAGTATCTGGCTTAGTTCAATACAATGTAATGAAAAGCAGAATTCTGAATTAATTAGGTTTATTTCAAATCTGGTTTAGGGTTATTGATACATCTCCTTCTTAAAATATTTAAGGGCATGAATAACCCAAGTAAATAGTCCCACTGACATTGGTGAGACACCTGAATCCAGTTACACACAACCTAAAACAAGGTAGGCATTTAGGAACCTAAACAGATCACAGAGATATCCAGAAAACCCATATCTAATCCTTGAAGTGCCCACATTGCTACCAATAAAGTCATATGTCAACAAAAGTCTGCATCAGTAAGTTACTTAAGACTCTCCAGCCAGCTGCTCGGAGTTACCCAAGCTTCCCACCAAACGCAGCTACGGACCCACAGCCAACAGCTCTGAATTGAAAAGGCAACAGGAGATTCACGGCAGACCTCCGCAGGAGCAGCAGCAGGCCCACAGTGAGGCAGACTCTGTGACTCTTCGGAGGGACTCAATTTCTCTCTGTGTTTAAGTTGTGTGTCTGTACTATTAAACACCGAAGTTTAATGCTGACTCCTGTTTGCACATTGATGGTTACAATCGGTCCACAATCATTTCTTAAACATCCCATCCAAGATATCAGGTTTTATTAACAACGAAAACTAATTTCACTGACAGATCAAAGATGGCTGTGGCTTTCTTACAGCTGTTAAAATTGTTTAAAAGCAGGAATATTTCTTCCGGTTGGGAAAAGCAAGACCAAGCTGGACCTAGGTTTTCAAATATTTTCTTTAAATAAAAGCACAAATAAATTTTTCCTCAGAGAGTCTAGAATAACTATTTCAGAGAGTGAACCAATCATACAATCATTGTGAAAAGACCTAGTTCGTGATCGTTCTTAGCACTGCTTGCTCATAAAGAAGCAGCCTTTAAATCTAACTTGGTTGGTTTAACGTATGCTATGAGTAGACAATTCAGAATGACTTGTATGTAACCTCTTTTCCTGCTCATGAGACTAATCCCATGGAGAACAGTTTCTTCAATGGCTTTTTTTATTTGAACTTACATGAACAATATTTCTCATTAAAGTTCCAAATTCTTACTTCAAGTGGCACTAGCCAAGCTCTGTGTTGCATTATACACATTCTCCTACTCATTAGCAATGCTACAGTAACACCTCACATCTAAAGACAGACCATATGAGTGCTTCAGGGTGTACTCTTTTGTCTCCTCTCTTGGATGGATTACCTGCAGCGAGGGTACTGATAGACTGGATGGACAAAAATATCTCAGCTCCGTAAGGTAGATGCACATCTCACCCCCTCGCAGCTGTCTGGGGAAGGGAACCAGCACACCAGGAGGCAGAGGGTAACTCTGCCTGGTCACAACATTAACCACACCAATGCTCCGAGTGAGAAACTGTGCTCTCCATCAATAACAAATTTA
Source organism: Anhinga rufa (assembly GCA_013400875.1). Lineage (NCBI taxonomy): Eukaryota > Metazoa > Chordata > Aves > Suliformes > Anhingidae > Anhinga > Anhinga rufa. The sequence goes on from VZTV01076977.1 coordinate 31,576, forward strand.
TATTAGGGAAATGTAATATTGAACATATAGTTGAATATTTGGTGGCCCAGCAGTGAGCTGGCTGAATAGAAGTACAGGACACAACAATGATTTGTGTTGTCTTTGGTTCTATTCCGTGCGAAATTATTCCAGAAGAAAGAGGGTGAATAGCTAGGACATGGCAGACCAACACCAGGGTCACTCTGACTACACCTGCATTACTGGATCCAGGACTATCCTCGGCTCCAGACGCACATCCTGGCAATGCCGTAATTCCATGTGGAGCCAGACACACACCATTCCCCCTTTCCACTCCTCCCACACCTTGGTTTCCACACCAAGGAAAGTCAGGCACAGAGTTTGGGCTTAGAAAGTATCATAACTGAGTAATTTTTGCTCTGAGAGAAAAGTTTCAGCCTCAGAAAATGACTAAATATATATCAGTTTAACTTATATGGAAAAAATGGTTATCAGCTGCAAAGATCATTGCAAGAGCCAGTTGGTGACAACATGTACACTTTAGGTAACTCTGTGTATTATGTGGGCAAATTATTGTCCTTTAAAGTGACAATGAGTGAACGACACAAACACATTAGCTATTGTCCTGGTTTCAGCTGGGATAGAGTTAATTTTCTTCGTAGTAGCTAGCATGGGGCTGTGTTTGGATCTGTGCTGAAGCAGTGGTGATAATGCGGAGATGTTTCAGTTGTTGCTCAGCAGCGCTTACACCAGTCAGGGACTGTTTCAGCTCCCCACGCTGTGCCGGGTGCACGGGAAGCTGGGAGGGGACACGGCCGGGACAGCTGACCCCAACTGACCAAAGGGATGTCCCACACCATATGGTGTCATGCTCAGTATATAGAGCTGGGGGAAGAAGGAGGAAGTGGGGGATATTGGGAGTGATGGCGTTTGTCTTCCCAAGTCACCGTTACGCGTGATGGAGCCCTGCTTTCCTGGAGATGGCTGAACACCCGCCTGCCCATGGGGAGCAGTGAATGAACTCCTTGTTTTGCTTTGCTTGCGTGCGCGGCTCTTTCTTTCCCTATTAAACTGTCTTTGTCTCAACCCATGAGTTTCCTCACTTTTACTCTTCTGATTCTCTTCCCCATCCCACTGCGGGGGAGTGAGTGAGTGGCTGCGTGGTGCTTAGTTGTTGATTGGGGCTAAACCACGACAGATATTTTCGCTGAGAAAAAAGACCCAACACATTAAATCTAGGAAGATGTAGCTACAAGAGTTCTCATACCTTAAGCCACTCAACTAAGACATTTTAGTTTAATACCTTTACTGTTAACTGTATTTCCTGTATACAGCTATTAGAATACAGCGAGTAAGCCGTTGTGCTCCAGGGTGTACAGCCTCCCTCCTCTCCAAGAGCTACTGCCCACAACCACTACTGCCTGAGCAATTCTAGCACCCAAGCAGCCCCTGCCCTAGGGAACCAGCAACAGTCTTTCCAACGTAACTGTTTTTCTTCAGAAATTGAACTACATAAACCAAGAAATTTTGCAGATACATTTCTGCCTTTTCTGTGTTTACTGTTCCGCATCCACCAGTTGATTTCAATGTGCTGTTGATTTAGCTTTAACTTTTTTAGGCAGAATGTTTTGGACTGCAACGGCCAAAATCTTTGGCAGTGTTGCTGCTTGGAAAATGGAAACTGCACTACCAAAATAATTGCTTAGGATAAAGATAGACTCGGTCTGTGGAAAAGACAGAATAGTTTGAAATTGCCAGCTTTCACCTGTCACTACACTGGGCACTTTGGCTAATTAAGGCCTAAGTATGACTCCAGTGAAAACAGAAAAACGCTATACCAAAGCTCTGACTGGGAAGGCAACTAACAGTGTCCTGTCCCATTTGAGAATGAAGGCCAGGAGTACAGTGAAAATATATGTTAAATATACTCAAAATAGCTATGTGCAAGTAGGGGACAAAAAAGCTTTACTCATTAAGTGTTAAGCTCAACATTTTAATAATTCCTTCAACTTTTATTGCCTAATTTAAGATAGTTTGAGTTTACTTTTTTGAGGTTCTGTGCAATTTCCCTTTGACTTCAGTGGATTAACAGTTCCCTCACATTTCTAAAAATGAGCTCTTTCAGTGCCTCAAATGTTAGCTATCACATTTTTTTTTTACTATATGACAATTTATAGCTAAAGTGTTAAAGTTCTGTAGAAAGTAGAACTTGGCTTTTATTTTAGTATAGTCTCCCTCCAGAAAATCTTTTATTTGCAGAATGTACAGAAAAAGGAGCCATGAAGTTATCCACCATCACCTCTTATAGAAGTGCTCCTGCATTAAGGTCGACAATTTGCCTTATTCATAAAATGATGAGCAGCAGCTAAAAGGAACTGTGCAAATCCTCAGAAGCATTAACATTGGGGGCCTTGTTCAAAAATCTTTTCTTTAGTCCTCCATTGAAAACACTGTGGCCAAGTGAGGTTTTCTTCTTCCCCACCTCCCATTGGTTCAGTTGTAGCTTTCATTTCCAATCATAGTAAATTTTCGCTATTGCTTTTGAAGATACTTTGGGGACCTTGCGATATATGAATTGTCTCCATCATCTCAGAGAACTTGAGTTCTCAAGTCGCCTAGCTGCTTCCTTGCTACCTGACTGTTACTCTAAATTTGATGGAAGCCCCATCTGGGACTTAATAGCTCCTTTTTTTTAATTACTAAACTGTTTTAATTATTAAACATGAAAATTACTAGAACACAGAAGGTCCTAGAAAAGATGTCCCTTCTGAATATAGGCAATATTCAAAAAAGAAGTCTCATATGTAAAATATATTTTCATAAAAAAAAAGAATAAAATTTAATTTTCAAAAAAAGCTTAAACCATTGCTCTAGTTTGCTTTCACTTAGTAACTTTTCAGCTCGAGTCCCGACAATGCAGACTTTGTTTTACCTTCAGCTGACAGCAGAAATATCTGGGATGTGCAATAACATATGGAGCCGCCTGATGAAAGATCATCCAGCCAGCTGAATACACAGGCAGACAACCTTCTCCAAAAGCAACCTCTGTGAGCCTGATCCTGCAAGGTGCCGAGAGCCTTGTCTCCTGCTGACTGCAATGGGAATTGAAAGCAGACAAAAAGTTGCAGGAGATGATCAATATCTCTGAGACCTGGGCCCTTACGGGGCTCAGATTTCAAATGCCTGGTTCTTACTGCAGATGTGCAACAGAAATAAAACTTCCTTCAGCTCTGAGGAACTGTTACATTGGAACAGAACATGACCAAATCTTAATGCTTATACGGATATTAGATCTTCCTAAAACCAGAAGTACAGATGAGCAAGTTTTAAAATCAGGTTGAAAGCAAAGTCCTTAAATGTACTAGCCAAGGGCAATAGTTAATTTGCTTGTGATTCAAATTACAAAATCATCTTCTCTCCTCATAGTAGCGTGGAAAAAAAACATCCCCAAAACCCAGTGACTGGCAGGTATACAACAAATAGAGTTCTCAGACAAATTAAAAGAAAAAAAAAAAACGCCAGCCATTGCGGGGCTCAGGGATATTTCTGTCTCCCAAGTCTGTGTTGGCATAACAGTCAGATGCTGCTCATACTCCCCTCTCCTTCCCCCAGGGCAAATCAGGCCAGGAGCAGGACTCCCTATTTCAGAACAGTGCCCTAGTCCAGGGGTCATTTCAGTTTTGTTCCCCTTTTGGCCCTTCTTCAGATTCTTGCACTACTCCTAGTTGTATGTGACATTACTTCAAGGAAAAGATGAACACCTTCTCCACCTCAGCCCACTTACCACCATTTTATTACTATTTTTTACCCTAGTGCTTGAAGCATTATCCTCCAAAATGTGGTTTGAAGACCAGAGAGGAGAGCCGAGATGAGCACTGAGTCTACATCTCTATTTTTTATCCCCCAGAAAAGTGCTCTACCCAGCAGGCTATTCTAGCAAAGATCTGCACTACAATTATATTTTTATTAACATTACTATGGGTGCCATGCTGTTAGATAAACTCTGCATTTCTGCCTTCAGTCAGCTTTTTATCTGACAACTAATTGTTTTTTGTTTGGTTTTTGTTTT